>PVKC010034939.1:0-13609 GCA_004027635.1 Crocidura indochinensis
CTCACCTGCCAATCATGCCTGTTTCCAGACATTCTCATATGTGCCATTCTCACTGACATGAGATGATATCCCATTTTTGTTTTGAGTTTTAGTTTTCTAATCATGAGATATGATAATCTCATGTTTATATGTAAAACAAAAACTTTTGAGAACATTTTGTATAAGTTTCCCACATTACTAAAGCTGAAAGGAAATTCAGGACTTTTTCATTCTCTTTATGTTTTAAATTTTAAAGGTTTATTATTTCGAGGGTCAGAAAGATAGCATGGAGGTAAGACATTTGCCTTGCATGCAGAAGGTCGGTGCTTCGAATCCTGGCATCCCATATGGAACCCTGAGCCTGCCAGGAGCGATTTCTGAGCATAGAGCCAGGAGTAACCCCTGAGTGCTGCCAGGTGTGTCCCAAAGCCCCCCCCCCCAAAAAAAAAGTTTAATATTTAAAATATCCTATTATATTTCTCTCAAAATTGCCACATTTTATTTTCCCATTCTAGAAGGTAGAACATTCTGTATTCAATATCTCTGGGAACATATATGAGTAGAAATCTTAATAGTATTATTTTCATGTGCCTAAGTTTTTTTAAAAGAATTGAGAAATAATCAGGAGGCAATAACAGAAAGTAAAGACAGACAAACAATAGTGAGATTATTTTGATGCTGTTGTTCACATATGTTTCCTGGATATATGATCCCGAGCACATATTGCCCGCATATTTCCTCCTGCGGTTTATGCTTTCACGCTGGAATGTTTACTGGGGTCCTCTTTACTTTGGGGAAATCTGTTTTCTATGGAGCATGTTTCTCTTGTCTTTTTCTTATCTTCTCCCTCCTATTCTTCAGAACCTCCAATTAATTACTTTGCCACTCTCTCCTGCTGAAATTTTTTTCTGAGAAAGTCAAAATACCTGGAAGGCCTGGGTAATGTCTAGAACTGATTTTTCGTTTTCTTTCCTGCAAAGAGCAATACCAACAATGCTCGATTTCCTCAACCATTCCCAGTTGGCAGAGGTGAATAGAGAGGAAGAAGCAGGTTTTTTTTCTTGAAGTTGATTCCTCTCTCCTCTCTTCATTCTCCTCACTGCTTCACACTGATGTGTGGCACCCTCACCACCACCTTTGGCTCAAAGAATAAGAATCTATAAAGTTTAGACAAGAATAAAAGGGAAAAACCTGTAAATCTGGGGGCATGAAGAGAATTTTTTTCCTTTTTCCTGCAAGTTCTGCTAGAGAAGTGTTTTCTAACTCTGGATGCTTTATAAACCTAGGTTGGTCAAGATAGAGGTATCACAGAAAATGATTGTTGTACTTCAAGCTTATCAAAAAGTGGTAGAAGCTCTTGACAATATAAAGGATCTATAAAGTTGACAGGATGTATTTCCCAAAATACTGGTAGCTAATATGAATTCTTCTCTCATCGTCTAGGAACAAATGATTAAGACAGCAAAATGTTGGTGCAAAAGTGAAGTATAGGAAAGCAAATTCCTACAAAAACAACAGTTGAACTTTGTGTATTATAGTAAAAAGTGTTTATCGCTTATAGGGAATATAATTCTGAATTGCATTATCATACAAGTCTGTGATGCTTCTAACTTTGGGCATTAGAACTAATTTGAAAGACGAGAATTGCTTCTTTACAAATCTCATTACTTAAAAGAAGTCACTTAAAGTTTTGTAATTAATGGAGTTTGAATGACTGTAAACATGTTAAGGAGAATATATTTGATTTTATATTCATAAAATTCTTTCAATGAGAATGTAATTATATTGATGTTATAATTATTGTCTTCTCTATCATAACTATTTAGCTATCATTTGTTTTTATTTTCCTGTGGCGATTTTTTGACTACTGCTTTAGTAGACCATTGGTAGGCTACACTCTTAGAACACATGTTGACAAATAAACATGGAATTTCTTATAGTTTTAACCTTATTTCATACTTTACATTTGGCATCAAATTTTTCTAAGTAAGAGTTAATACCTCAAGTTTTCTTCAAAGCACTCGACTATGAAAAAAAAACCCTGAAAGTTACATTTACTGTTACTAGACACTCATAAACTTGAATAATTTTTGTGCAACCAAAATAGGCACTTCTCAATCTACTACATTTTAATTATGCCAATATATAAAGAAATATTGGAAATAAAAACATAAAGATATTAAACATCTCTCCCCTTTATGAGATTACTAAAGTTATTGTTACTAAGAATAAAATTACTTAGAAGTTATTGTGATTAAGGAGAAAATAGGGCAGGGCTTTTAAGTTTCAGAAACATCTGGTCTGATTTTAGTGATTGGAATTATTTGGGTAAAAATGAAATTGAAAGCAGAGAAATAGGATGATAAGAGAAAGTGGTTTTCAAAGATGACATTATACTGTTATCCTCATATTTGTTTTATTCTCATATACTTTCACATATTTCACTACACAATTATGAATCCTGGAGAAGAATATAGTTCATTTCTCATTTAATGTTTGAGAGTTTAGTCCTTAGTAATTACAAACAAACAGTTCTCACTAAATGACTTTTCTTTTCATGTATTTCACTATTGAATTGTTAAATGCACATAAGCTTTAAATCTTACTAAATGTTGTTCTCTAAATTACTTGTCTTGTTTAACTACAAACGTATTAAAAATCATTGTTATCAGGGTCAGAGCTATTGTACAGCTGTTAGGGTACTTGTCTTGCATGCAGCTAACTTTGGTGTTATCCTAGACATCTCATTTAGTCCCCTGAGTTCTGCCAGGTGTGATTCCTGAATGCAAATCAGCAATAATCCCTGAGCATGTTAGGGATCAAAATGAGGTTGATCACGTGCAAGACAAGCAACCTACGAGCTGTATTATTGCTCCGCCGAACAGTTTATCTTTTGTAATTCTACTTGCTATTATTTCCTCCACAGTATTTCCTGAAGTTGAACATACAAAAGACATTTCTATTCAAGTTTGTTAACAATTTTTATTTACTATCCTCTATATCTTTTTATGTAAGCAATTTTTTTCATTTTCTTTTAACTACTTACTTATGTGTTGTTAATATGGAAATATATTTGTCAAGTTTGAATAATAATACCGCTTGTATAATTTTTCCTTTTTAGGACTTTTTGTCTTTACATGCAGAAGTTCAATTTACTAATATTTCACTTAGGACCTTTATAAATATGCATTTTTAAATATAATTTATATTTATTTCTTTTGATCAATTATGCTATCAAGTTTTTATTAGTCTTTAAAAATAAGTTGAATATTATTATTTTTTATTTTGAAAATTTTGCAAAAGTTTCTGGTTCTTTTGGGAAAAACTTACATTACCAATTAATACAATTGACTTACTCAGACTTTCCGCTTCTTCAGAAGTTAACTTCGTTAAATTCTATCTGTTCTTCTAGAATCACAAATGTTTTTGTTTTGAATATTTTAATTTCAAGATTTTTTCTCTATATTAATTTCTAATTTTTAAATACGTTCTACTTTGTCCTTAATATTCCTAAAGTTTTGTTAAACTAGTTTAAGTTATAACTTTGGATTTCATTGATCATCAACAGAAACTGTAAATTATTTCCTCGTTCTGGCAAATTGAGCAGGTTCTTCCACAGGTTCTTGGATCTGAGAGCTATTCCCAACAGTATTTGGCCTGTAAGCCTGATAAATGAGGACTCTGGGGCCACTCATAGCTCTTCACCAGGGTCAGACCTGGCAGTGCTCATTGCTTGAGTAGTCATTATGTGGTGACAGGAACTGAACTCAAGGCCTTTTGTATGCAAGTTATAATCTCCATCCATTAAGCTATCTCCCTATTCCCTATTTTATACTTTTTTTCATTTCAGTTGTTCTCAACTGCCTCATATTTTATTTTGTATAAAAGGTATTTTTATTTCAGAGGTAAAATATAACTGAGAACTAAAGCGATGAATGAAAGTTCTTGCTCATATTCCCTGATAATGTACTCTATCCTCATTTAATTTCATTCATTGTCTTCTGAGGGCTACAAAGATGTGGTCACTGAGTAATATTTCATGAGATTTTTGTCCATTAGAATTATCAAATAGATAACCCTTAGACAGAAATCTCAAGAAACAGAAATATTAAAAACTAATCAGCAGGAAAGTAAATGCAAACAGTTTTGATGGATGCAATAATTAATCATATGAATAGTTTTTCTTTTTAAAAATAAATTTTCATGTGTTAATTAATAATTACATGAATTTTCTTTATATCTAACAATAACTACAATTAAATTTGAAAGCAAGAGTCTTTAAAGAAAGTAATGAATATGATATTTATTCTTCACATTTAGCCTAATAGAAGAAACATGTAATTATAAACAGCAAATTATAGTACACTTTGGAAAATGCTATAATGTTACAAAGTAATTGTTAATGAGAAAATGCATTAGGGATATTCCTTTCAATGTTATCTGTCTGTAAAAGAATTACTTAAATTAGATCTTGGGAGAAAATATAATAAGGGCACTGTTCTGAATATTGCCAATCTGGGTTCAATCTCTGAATTTGATCCTCTAAACACCACATGGCGTGATCCTTGAGCAAAAAATTAGAAGTGAATCCTGAACCATAACTTTTGGTCCAACCAAGTAAAACATAATTTTAACTGAGTTTAATATTTATTTTTAACACTATATTAAATTAATAGTCTTATAATTAACATGTAAAATACTACATCATAATCACCAACAAAGTCTGATTTTCAACGACCATCACACAATTGACCACATTAAGCCACTCCATTATCTTTTTTTTTTTTTTTTTGGTTTTTGGATCACGCCTGGCAGTGCTCAGGGGTTACTCCTGGCTCCATGCTCAGAAATTGCTCCTGGCAGGCACGGGGGACCATATGGGGTACCGGGATTCGAACCATGACCTTTTGCATGAAACGCAAACGCCTTAACTCCATGCTATCTCCTGGGCTCTAGCCATTATCTTTTCCTTCCAGATTCATCACTCTATTCTCTACATCTAGGGGTTTTTTTTTGGTTTTTGTTTTTCGTTTTTGGGTCACACCCGGCACTGCTCAGGGGTTACTCTTGGCTCCACACTCAGAAATCGCTCCTGGCAGGCTCGGGGGACCATATAGGATACCGGGATTTGAAACAATGACCTTCTGCATGAAAAGTAAATGCCTTACCTCCATGTTATCTCTCTGGTCCTCATCTAAGGGTTTTTGAATATATTTTTTGTTGGTGGTCAATTTACTGATTTTGTTTCCTTATATTCCACATATGAGTGAAATCATATGTGATTTGGCTTTCTCTATATAACTTATTTCACCTAAGATACCCTCCACATCCAATTTAATCCTAAATGATAATATTTCATCTATTTATAGCTGACTGTCAATCCATTGATATATATAGCATAATGAATAACAATTTTAAAGTCAAGAATATACCACATAAATAAGATATCCCTTAATATTTTAAACTTTGAAACAAACAGTACCATATTCTATTGGAAAAAATAACACATTCTAAGTGACTTTGCTCTATTTCCAAGATGCCTTTCAGTATTGCTATGCCAGAGAAATAGATAATTACTATTTGGGAAGAGGATACACACTATAAAAGTAATACCACACACAAAATAAAACCAACAGCATATTTCTCAAATAGTATTGCACAATTAAGATGTATATTACTTACTTCTTTATCCATTCATCTGTTGATGGACAATTGGATTGCAAACATATCTTGGCCACTATAAATAATGCTGCAGTGAACAAAGAATGCACATATATTTCTAAAAGTCATATTCTTTAAGTAAATTATCATAATTGGATAGTTGTGTCAGAGGATGTCTTTATACTTCATTTTAATTTGTAGTACCAAGTATTAAACCCAGAATCTCACACATGTAAGGCAAGTGCTAAAGCACTGAATCGTATTTCTGATCATTTTCTTTTTCTTTCTTTTTTATTTTTTGATATTTTTAGGGCACACCTGGAGACACTCAGAAATCGCTCCTGACTTTGGGGGACCATATGGGATGCCAGGGGAATGAACCTTGGTCAGTCCTGTGTCAGCCATGTGCAAGGCAAACACCCTATCGAAGCAGCGCTATTTCTTCGTCCCCTATTCCTGATCCTTTTTAAACATTTCTGAAACATATTCAATAGTTTTTCATAATGGCCTAATTAATTTACAGCTCCACCAATGTTCTTAACTTCATCACAGACACTAGATGTTGTGTTGTTATTGTCCTTTTGATAAACCCAAGAGATATGAAAAGATATCTCATTGTGACACTGATTCATATTTCCTACTATTTATAAGTGTCAACATTTTTTCATGTGTTTGTTTTGATTTGGCTTCTTTGAGAAAATGTCTCTTCACTGTATCTGCTCGTTTTAATTTGCCTTTAATTTTATAGAATTAAACAATATGATGTTTTTATTGTACCAGTTAGTAAATGGTCTTAGTTAGTAAATGATTATTTTTTAAAAATATACTTTGATAAATTATTTTTACTTTGCTTTTGTTTCCTTTATTCTATAAAAATGTCACCAAGAATAAAAAATCTTACCAATAGGGAGCCTACTATCTGTGCTATATTCTATATCTTTTTGGGTTTCAGTTTTAAACTTTTGTTTTTATGTTACTTAAAATTAATTCTATACAGTGTACTGTTTTTACTATTTTAAAAGTACCTAAAATTATGTACAAAAGATACTACAAAAATTGTTAATAGAAACTGAAGAAAAAAACATTGAAAGATATTACTCATTTACTGAATGGAGGTTTTAAAAACTTCAAAATGGTCATGTCTATGAATTTAATTCAATGTATAATTTTATTTAAATCCTCATTAAAATCCATAAAAAAAGTTTCATGAAAATAAAATTCTAATTCCAAAACTTTCAATGTAAGTATCATATATATTAACTAGTCTATATTATCCTAAGAGAGAAGAGTGGAAAGATCATGTTCTGTAGCTAACTCCAAAACTATAATTTCAGTTAAGCATTGGAATAGAAATATACACATATTAGTAGAAAAATAATGAGAACCTAGAAAAAAATAGAGACAACTAATGTATTACAAAAGAGTCAAGAATATACAAGAATGAAAGAAAAAAATAATAAAAAGAGTGAAAGAAAAATTCTTTGAATAAATGGTGGTGGGTAAACATGCAAAGAGTACAAAATAGAACTGTTTTATTAATTTACTTTAAAAACTGTATAGATTAATATTAATCCATAGGTTTTATAATTATTAATGTTTGTTAAAGCTAATAGAATTCAAACTCAAAGAAATTAGAAATCTATTTTCTGTCTTTTATAACATTTAATCTCACAATTTAGCATAATATATCATTTTTATATATTTAATGCATATGTACTCAAATGAAATGTTTTTAATTTAATCCACAATCTTCAGAAGACAAAGCACATTGCTGAAAAAAACAGATGTGTATTCACAGATGTGCTAATAAGGACAATTAGGACAATTAGAGCAATGATCTAAATAGGTAACATTCTTTTTCTGCTTTCATAAAAAATAGAAAATTAGACCACATATTGTTACATCTCTCTCCACCTATTAAGTAAATCAAATTATGTGAAGAAATTTTGACTTTACCACCAGTAATGGCTAGACTTTAGAGTTTTTCTTAATATTTGTCTCTATGCAAGACATTGAGGTTTTTTTATGGTTTCATCTGTCTCTCTCTCTCTGTCTCTGCTTCTTTCTGTTTCTCTCTCTCTCACACACACACGCATACATACAAACACACACACATATATACATGCACATGCATACACAAGGCTCTCAATACTTTTGGCAACTAAATAAGAAAACTGAGTATTCTCCCATGTCACACATCTTACTATATTTTCAAACCAGTATTATCAAGATCACATAATTTTGTATTTTTTAAATATTTATTCTTGGTGAGAAATTTTATTCTAAAACATTATGTAGTCAAATAATAAAACAGAAACATTACAACATATTGATAGTTGGTATATATCAACTAATTACACAGCTACAGTTTAAAATGAAAACAAGATAAAAATAACTAACATAACTTGTATGTCAAATTGTTTAATCATACCAATAAATAAATCCATTTCTTAAAATAAACCTCATATGAATACTAACATCCTATATTCGTCTTTAATATTAATTTTCCTAAACTCTTATAGACCAAACATTGCACTTTTGTACAATGTATGTAAAGAAATATTTTACAATTGAGCCTTCTCTTTGTTTATTTTAACTTACATGAAGCTTTAGAACTGTATACAGTGACTACAGAGGTAAATATTAGGGCAGAAATGATAGTACAGCAGATAGGTCATTTGTCTTGATGTGGCTGGATTGAGTTTAATTCTCAGTTTCCCAATTGGTCTGGGAAACTTCCAGGAATAATTTCTGAGGAATAACCCTTGAGCATCTTTGGATGTGGCCCCCCAAACCAAAAAATAACAACAAGAAAAAAAATGTGTATATAAAGTTGGCACCAGGATAGAAAACATGGTAATTTCCCTTACTTGGATGAGCAGTACTGCAGAACAAGTACTAAAGAGAGGAATACAAACCATGTAAAAATGTAATTTGGTTATTTATTTGAGCTCTCTCTGAAAGTTTATATTTAAAAGTCTACAATTTCATTAAAATTTACTAAAAAGGCAACGGTCAGTTAACTAATCTATCTGTTTCAGAAGAGGGCACTCCCGCCTGTGCTCAGGGATCACTCCTGGGGAAACTTGGCAGCTCTTATGATGTGCAAGTGTATTGAACCTATGACAGCACATGCAAGGCAAGATTCGCTATATTTACCTCTCATGTCTCATCTATTTATAATCAACAGTTGATTATGAATAGCATCAATTAGGCCATTAATATTCTGAGAACTATAAAGTTCAACCACCCAGATAAAAATATCTACTGAAAATACTTTTATATCTTTAAACACCTTGATTACAAATATGATGGTAGTTGGGTTTCAGTCATGTAAAGAACACCCCCTTCACCAGTGCAACATTCCCATTACCAATGTCCCGAATCTCCCTCCTCCTCACCCCATCCCCTGCCTGTACTTAACTCATGTTCTCACTATATATTTTCATTCATTGTCACTGTTGCTAGATGGTAATTTTCCAAATCTAGCTCAAACAAGAGTCACATGGTGGGTGATTTTTAGGATTACAACCTTCCAATTATTCTGACTCAAATAATTTGGTGTATAGTGTTGATGCTTCTGGGAACAAGTTCTTAATTATGGTTGTTCCTGCTGGTCTCAGGACCATGCTCTAGAATTGTAGTCTTAGAAAAGAGTTTCAAGTTTTCTCTGGATCCAGACAAACTCGAGTTCCACTGAATACTAACAATTCTTAGTTCTATGTGTGGGGAGATGGGAGGAAAAGGGAGGAATCTGGCATGATTTAATATTTGTCATGTCACAGGCATTTTTAAAGCAAACTGGGCATGAAATTATTCTGCTTCACCCACAGCTAATCTCTGTCGGTGCACACTACAGAATCACAATAAAGTTTCAAACCATCAACTGTTGAAATTAATCTTTCCTGTAGTTCACAATTAAGAGTTTAAGATATATCAACCAATGATTGTTGACACATTTTTCTTTCTCCTTGACTAAAACACAGTAAGAAAAACTAGTTTTCTGACAATTTAACATTTTAGTTTGGCGATTTTTGACATTTGTTTTGCATCTGGATGTTGTGATATGACTTCCTTCCTGTGGCATGTCAGTGCTTTATCTTATTTAATTTTTTAGTTGTACTTGCTACAGTACATTTCCACATTTTGATGAAAGATTTGCTCTACAAATCAATTATCTTCCTTCTTGCTTATTTTTCTTAGGATGGAAATATCTCCTTATGAAAAATACAAACCATCAAAATTTATCACACTCTGAAAAGGTCACTAAAGGAAGTATTTAAGAACTCATCACACTATTCAGATATTCTTAGGGCAGCATTTACTGATTTTTTTTTTTTTTTGGAGAAACTCCTAGGCTCAAATTATGTCTGGTCCTTTTTCCTCAATCTGAAGATGTGGCAGCTTAAAAGCTACACAAAAGAGCAGAGATTGCATTTATTTAATATAGTAGCAACAAACATATCTGCCTGGCATTATTGCTTAAAATCTCATTAAATGTTAAGCAGCCGAAACATTCCAAATAAATGAACAAAAGTTATACTCACTTACAAAACAAGAGATGTAATTTTTAATAGTGAATTGACTAAAGCAAGATAATTTTAAGCAGATTTATTTGATATCTATAGCTATAATATAAATATTGCAAAAGTAAATTCATCAGCTTCTTTCCAGACTCATTATTTTTCTGAATGAGCTTGTATCATCTAATACACAACAAAATATTTGTGGGGATGATTAAGAGGCAAGCAGTATTATATTGAGAATAAATGAATATTGCTAAACTTGAATTTTTGATATGTTACATAATATATGATATATACATTATATATTATACATCTTTCATTTTTACTTCCTGGAATTTTGGCCAAATAGTCCACTCCGGGGCTTTCAAACTTAACCTCCTGAAAAGTTTTAGACAGAAAAATTACACAGACACACACAGACACCGACACACACACACACACACACACACACACACACACACACACACACACACACACACAGTTTATTCACTTTCGGGCCTGAGCGATAGTGCAGTGGTAGAGTGTTTGCCTTGCACATGGCTGCCCCAGGATGGACCTCGGTTCTATCTCCCCAGCATCCTATATGGTCCCCCAAAGCCAGGAGCGATTTTTGAGTGCATACCCAGGAGTAACCCCTGAGAGTCACCAGGTGTGGCCTCCAAAACAAATAAAAAAGTTTATTTACTTTAAAAAGTTGACTATATCTTTGAGAAAATTAAGACACAGATGCATTTGCCCACAGCTAAATATGTAGAGCCTTGTCATTCAATGAATGATAGCTACCATAACAACTATTGTATCATCTGGACATAGACATTAGGACTATTTCTTCTTATATTTGAAAGCAACTTCCAGTGTTACAGCTCTTTTAGAATTTGTTCAGCAAGTCTTCTGGTCTCCACCCCAAGAAAAAGAAAGGAAGCAACTTCCTAAAGAAAAATATATTTTATAATTGTCTTCTTGATATGTAGACCTATAGAAGTATTTGGATAAAAACATTGCCTTCATAAATTAAAATACATGTTTTAGCTTTCATAATACAGACTCGGCATTTCTTTAAGAACAATGTCTCCTGCCAAATCTGAAATTCCTGTGACTGAACCTATGGATGAAAAATGGAAAGCCACTTGGCATCCTGGTCCCAAGAAGGGAGTTGGAGGCAATCTTCCTATTTTCAATCTCCACCCTGTTCATATCCAGGTCTTAATTAATACTTGGTGACTCTGTATCCAATTTCTCTCTTGGGTGCTACAATGTGAATTTCTCATCACTATCAAAATTAGATTTTAATAGCTTTCTTCTCTTTTAAATCATTTCTATTTTTTGTAAGTTTTTACATACCAATACATTATTTTTCAGATTTGAGAAGTTCTCCTAATTTCTAAGAAGATGAACTGTTCATTCTTCTCATTTTTCTTTTTAGATCGATGTAATTTTTTGAGAAGTTGTGAAGTGTCTTCCCTCACTTTGTTAGTTTTAAATCATAAGACTTGAAAAATGTAAATAAGATTAATATGAATTATTAGCTTGATATATTAACAAAATCTAGTTAATAATAATCTCATGATTTATTTTAAATAGTAATTTGGAAAAACTTTAGGTTAAATTCAACTTGTAATGATTCTATAAATATACTTTTACTTATGCTCACTCTCTAACTCTACATTATTTATACTATGTCACTCCACCTTCACATTTATTTTCAAACCTAGCATCAAAATGAATTAAATGTACCAGACCATTAAGAAAAATGAACAATAAAGTGCTATATGTGGAAAAGGAAAGAGAATAAAGGTGAAAATTACAAAAATGAGCCACAGTGGTCATTTTGAGCACATACATTCAGTCATATGAAATTCTAATTTCTCAAGTTTGGTCAAAAAATTAATCACTCAAAAAATAAATGCTGAGGTAAATGTTATAGCCCTGTTGATAGAATAACCATTTTAAATTTCTCTCTGTTAAAAAAAATTTTTTTAATTCCTGGAGAAAAGAGTGAAGACATGAAATACCAGAATTTGTGGTATACAGGTAAAGCAGTATTAAGAGGAAAAATTATAGTTTTGCAGGCATTCCTTAAGAAAAAAATGATTCTACATAAATAATTGTATAGCTTATGAAATTTGAAGATGTCCAAATAAATAAACCAAAAGTAGGTGGTAAGAACTAAATAAAAAATTTTAGAGCAGAAATTAATTAATTGAAAATGTTTTAAAGTTTCTTTGAATTTGGCCCTTAGACCTCAGTTCATTAATTTCAGTATTGACTGCTTCAGGACAAAAACCACAGCGGTCATGCCCAGTAAAACTATGCAATGCATAATGACATAATGACATTGAGGATATATATATTCTCAATATATATATATATATATATATATATATATACATACATACCCTCAATTTGGAAACATGAGATGCATTACTTTTTTTTAATAATTCTTATTTTGACCAAAGTGGACTACAAATCACTTACAGTAGCACAGTAGCATTTCAGGTACACAGTGACACTGAATCAGGGGCATTCCCACCATCATTGCCATCCTACCTCCACCCTCATTCCCAGTATGCATTCTATATCCCCCTTCTTTGCCCCTCAGGCTGCTAGCATAAGTGGTCACCCCCGTGTCCAGTCTGTTGTAGACTGGGTATCAATTCTGTTGTAGTTGGCTTTGGATTTGGTGTTCAAGTCTGATCATTTTTTATTTCTATTCAATGTTCATGTGACTGTTTGGTCTTGTGTTCTCCATTATTTTCCCCCTCAATATGTGAGGCAGAACAAGATGGTTCAAGTTATGTGGTTCTGTCTGAAGGTAAGAAAATGAAAAAAGGAAAAGAAAAGGAAAGGAAAAAGTGGGGGCAAGAAATTCAAACAAGCAAAAAAACGGGAGGAGTCCTTTAGAGACTATAAATATCAGTTTAAGAAAAGAAAGGGGAAAGGGAAGGAAAAACTAAAAATAATACAAGAAAAATTGAAATCAAAAAGAAAAGAAAAGAAAGCATTACCATTTTTAATGTTTTAAAGTATTATAGAGCAATGACTTACTTTACTTTCTTTAAGTCAAATTTTCAATTTCACTTGAAAAGACAATTTTCTTTTTTCATTTGTATTGAAATACTAATGAAATGGTATATTTTTGCTTGCTTGTTTTTTGGGGCATACTCAGCAGTGCTCAGGGGTTACTCCTAGATCTGCACTCAGAAATTGCTCCTGGTTCTAGGGATAATATGGGATGCCAGGGATTGAACTCACAACCACCATTCTGGATCAGCGAAGTACAAGGAAAATGCCCTACCTTCATGTTACACTTCAGCCCCCACAAATAGTATTTTATGAAACATAATTTAAGTAACTAAACAATACTGCTTTGATGAAATTGGCAGTGAGCATATAGAAAGAAAGAAAAAAAAGGAGAGGAGAGGAGAGGAGAGGAGAGGAGAGGA
>PVKC010034940.1:0-13597 GCA_004027635.1 Crocidura indochinensis
ACCATAAACTACCTGGGGGTGTGAAAAGGAGTATTTACAGAGACTGGAGTTATTCCCATTACAGAATGTTTAAAGGGCGGAGAAACTCTATATCTCTTACGCCAAGGGAATTCCCTTTTTAATCTCCCCGATATTTACTGTGCCTATGCAAAAAAAAAAAACAGAAGCAAAATTTACTTTTTTCTTCCTTTTTCCCTTTTATTTCATGCTCATGGTTATTGTTTGGTTGTTGTCTTTATTGCTGTAGTGCTTTTCTGTAGTCACTGGTTTTGGTTATTTTGATATCTGTTTTTTGTTATGTGTTGTTTTGTTTTTATTTGTTTTTGTATTTTTCCCTTTTATGTCTTTCTACTTTTCTCTTTCTACTTTTAAATTGATACTTATAATCACAATATGGACTCCTGCCGGGTCTTTTTTTTTTTTCATTTATTTGATTGTTGTATTTTTCCTTTCTTTTCTTTTTTTTTCTATTTTTTTTTTCAAATAGAACCACATAACTTGAACCATCTTGTTATGCCTCATAAATTAAGGGGGGAAAGGATGGTACCAAGACCAAACTGTCATATGAATATTGAGTAGAAATAAAAAGTTATCAAACTCAAACACCAAGTCCAATGTCAATGACAATCAATACCTAATATACATCAAGCTATGCCAGAGAGGACCAGTTATACTAGCAGTCTGGGGGACTAAAAAGGGGGTTATGGGTTGCATGATGGGAACAGGGGTGGAGGGAGGACAATACTGGCTGTGGGAATGCCCTTAATTCAATGTCACTATGTCCCTTAAATATTACTGTGAAAGATTTGTAATTCAGTTAGATCGCAATAAAAATAAAAAATGAAAATAAGCAGTCCTGGTAGGGATTTGGAGAGAAAGGAACCCTTTTTCACTGCTGGTGGGAATGCCGTCTATTCCATCCTTTATGGAAAGCGATATATAGATTCACCTAAAAACTAGAAATTGAGCTCCCTTATGATCCAGCTATACCATTCTTAGAGATGTACCCTAGGAACACAAAAATATAATAAAAAATCCCTTCTTCACATCTATATTCATTGCAGCACTATTTACAATAGCCAGACTCTGGAGAAAACCAAGATGCCCTTCAACAGATTAATGGCTAAATCAACATATATATAGAATGTTATGTAGCTATCAGGAGAAATGAAGTCATGAGATTTTCCTATACATGGATGTACATGAATCTATTATGTTGAGTGAAATAAGCCAGAGGGAGAGAGATAGATGCAGAACAGTCTCCCTCAGCTATGGTTTTTAAGAACAATAAAAAGCAATTTTTACAAAAATTTCCAGAGTCAAACAAGAGGAGGGCTGGAAAGTCCAGCTCACAAGATGAAGCTCACCAAAGAGTGATCAGTGCATTTAGAGAAATAGCTACATTGAGAACTATCATAACAATGTGAATGAATGAGGGAAGTAGTAAGCCTGTCTCCTGTGCAGGTGGGGGTCGAGTGGGGAGGAGAGAGAATTGGGACATTGGTGATTGCTACAACATAGGGAATTCAGCCCACCAGATGTATCCTCTGATTTTCCTGGTGGGGAGGACCAGGAACCCCACGGGGTTCCTCTAAAGGCCCAATGTGGATGCCTTTTTTCCCCGTGCATGGATGGTTGAGGAATTTCCGAAGAGGTGCTTGGTATTATATTTTCGGTCATTTGGCTATCTCTCCTGTGTAAATCTCAGGCAAAATTTGGGCCTCTATCAAATAATTTGGCTCAGAAATTCCAGCACCAAAGATTACAAGAGAACCATTTTTTGGATAATATTTAGAACTTATAAGTTAAAACAATGTTTTTTCTCTTTTATGTTCTTACAGCTGAAGTTTCTGACAATCAAGAGCAATTTGAGGTTGATTGTTAAAAACTGTCCCGAGTGTTACCTTTCCTTTTGCAATTAACTTTGCCTTGTTATGCTAAATATCGTCCTTTACACCTGTGACTGGCTTGCCCCTACTGAAAACCTCTGTTTGAAAAATAAACTCATTGCACCCTTGCCAGAAGATGTGTTGACCTCACATTCTCTGTGTGGTTAATATTTTTCGACATTATCCCGTTCGGTCACCCAAATTCTGCTTTCTTCTCATGAAGGACTCCATTTCACTAGAATCGCTGATACGGAGGACGCCTGCAACAAGTGATGGGAATGTTGCACTAGTGAAGGGGGTTGTTCTTTACATGACTGAAACCCAACTACAATAGTATTTGTAATCAAAGAGTTTAAATAAAGATATTAATTAAATAAAAGAAAACAACCCCATTCACATTAGTGCCACACAAACTCAAATATCTTGGAGCCAACTTGACCAAAGATATGATGAACCTATACAAAGAAAACTACAAAACCCTGCTCCGGGGCCAGAGAGATAGCATGGAGGTAAGGTGTTTGCCTTTCATGCAGAAGGTCATCGGTTTGAATCTCGGTATCCCATATGGTCCCCCGGGCCTGCCAGGAGTGATTTCTGAGCAAAGAGCCAGGAGTAACCCCTGAGCAATGCCGGATGTGACCCAAAAACCAAAAAAAAAAGACTGCTCCAAGAAATAAGGGAGGACACGTGGAAATGGAAACACATACCCTGCTTGTGGATTGGCATTTTTAACATCATTAAAATGGTAATACTCCCCAAAGCATTGTACAGATTTAATGTGATCCCATGATCATAATATACCTATGATATTTTTCAAAGACGTGAAACAAACACTTCTGAAATTGTTTTGGAACAATAAACACCCTCTAATAGCTAAATTAATTCCTGGGAAAAGGAATATGGGAGGCATTACTTTCTCCAACTTTAAACTGTATTACAAAGCAATAGTTATCAAAACAGCATGCTATTGGAATAAAGATAGACCCTCAGATAAGTGGAATAGGCTTGAGTACTCAGAGAATATTTCCCAAAGGTACAATCACCTAATTTTTGATAAAGGAACAAGAAATCCTAAATGGAGCAGGAAAGACTCTTCAACAAGTGGTGTTGACACAACTGGATAGTCACTTGCAAAAAAGCGAACTCAGGCCCCCAGCTAGCATCATGTATGAAGCTAAAATTTTAATGGATTAAATGCCTTGATATCAGACCTAAAACCATAATTATATAGAACAATATGTAGGTAAACTCTCCATGACACTGAGACAAAAGCATCTTCAAAAAGGAAACAGCACTCTCCAAACAAGTGGAAGCACTGATAAACAGATGGGAATATAATAAGCTGAGAAGCTTCTGCACCTCAAAGGAAACAGTGCCCAGGATACAAGAGTCACCACTGAGTGGGAGAAACTATTCACCCAAATACCTATCAGATAAGGAGATAATATTCAAAATATACAAGGCACTGACAGAATTTTACAAGAAAAACATCTAATCTCATCAAAATATGGGAAGAAGAAATGGAAAGACACTTTGAAAAAATAAAGAAATACAAATGGTCAAAAGGCACATGAAAAAAATGCTCCACATAACTAATCATCAGGGAAATGCAAATCAAAACAACAATGCTGTACCATCTCACACCACAGCTATTGGTGCACATCAAAAAAATGAGAACAATTGTGGGGATGTAGAGAGAAAGGAACTCTTAGTCACTGCTGGTGGGAATGCCTTCTAGTCCAACCTTTATGGAAAGCGATATGGAGATTCCTCCAAAAACTGGAAATTAAGCTCTTATACAATTCAGCTAGACCACTCCTAGGGATATACCCTAGGAACACAAAAAATAATCAAAGATCCCTTCCTCACACCTATATTCATTGCACTGCTATTTGCAATAGCCAGACTCTGGAAACAACCAAGTTTCCCTTCAACATATTAATGGCTAAAGAAACTGTGGTACATATACACAATGGAAAATTTGAAGCTTCAGGAGAGATGAAGTCATGAAATTTTCCTATACATGTATGTACATGGAATCTATTATACTCAGTGAAATAAGTCAGGGAAAGAGATAGATGCAGTATAGTTTCATTCATTCATGGGTTTTAAGAAAAATAAAATACATTCTTGCAATAATTTTCAGCAACATAAGAGAGAAGGGCTGACACTTCCTGCTCACTACAAGAAGCTGTCCATAAAGAGTGATGAGTGCAGATAGAGAAATAACTACATTGGGAACTATAGTATCAATGTGAATGAATGAGGGAATTATTAAACCTGTCTAGAGTACAGGTGGGGAAGGCTTGGGGATGAAGGAGATTAAAAAATGATAAAGCACAAGGTTTGGTCAGAATGGGAATTCACTCCATTGGAAGTAATATGAATTAGTATATCCATTACTGACAATTTTTATGGAGGCTTTCCAAATGACTGAAAATAGGAGAATATGATCACAGTTCTTCTTTCTAGGTATACACCCAGAGAAATGAAATGTCTTCTTCAAAAACTGATCAACATCATCCATGTATACTATAGCGTTATTCATAGTAGCCAATATAAGGAAACAACTTTCAACAGATAAATAAATAAAATGGTCTGTTATACAAAGAAATATTGAATAGTTTTATTTAGAGATCTTGCCATATGCAATGATATGAATGAATCTAGAGGATATAATACTTAGTGAAATAAGTGAGGTGTCGCCGATGAGGTGGCGCTAGAGGTAAGGTGTCTGCTTTGCAAGCGCTAGCCAAGGAAGGACTGCCATTTGATCCCCTGGCGTCCCATATGGTCCCCCAAAGCCAGGGGCAATTTCTGAGTACTTAACCAGGAGTAACCCCTGAGCATCAAACAGGTGTGGCCCCAAAACACAAAAAAATGGAAATAAGTGAGGTAGAAAAAGAAAACTCAGGGCCCGGGAGATAGCATGGAGGTAAGGCCTTTGCCTTTCATGCAAAAGGTCATCAGTTCGAATCCCGGTGCCCCATATGGTCCCCCGTGCCTGCCAGGAGCAATTTCTGAGCATGGAGCCAGGAGTAACCCCTGAGCACTGTCGGGTGTGACCCAAAAACCAAAAAAAGAAAAAAAAGAAAAGAAAAGAAAAAGAAAACTCTGTGAACTCACTTAACTGTGAGGAATATAAAACAAATAAACAAAAGCAAAAATAGCATAAACATAGAAATATAAAGTAAAGTATAATTAATTGTTTTACTCAATGGGGACAGAAAAGGAAGAAATTTTTTTGTATTTTCGCCACACTCGGTGAGCTCAGGGGTTGTTCCTGGCTATGCCATCAGAAATTGCTCCTGGCTTGGGTGACCATTGGGATGCCAGGGAACTGAACCATGGTCTGTCTTCACTAGCACATGCAAGGCAGATGCCTTACCACTTTCGCCACCAGTCTGGCCCCAGGAAGAAATATTTTTTAACAGGGACTGAGTTAGAATTATAATGGAAGAATAAGTGGAAAGATAAAATATACAAGTTTGTTATAATAACAATAATATCTTGTATACTAGAAATTTATGAATAAATACATTTCATGTAATCTCACTATAATCAAAAACATTAATTCTGGAGCCCCTTGGATATTTTAAATAGATTTACTGTTTTAATCATTTCATTGTCCATATCATATTAAAACATGTTTATGTTATATACAAACATTGTCAAAAATAAAATAAAAATAATTCTTTACAAATGTCTAGCCACATATTTTAATACTATTTTAGGTAAAGTAAGCTGAAAGGAAATAAAACATAAAGTTTATACAACTACTTTTTAGAAGATACATCATATGAAATACCTTGGAAGCTTCCTTCAGACAAACAGATGGATATTCCATCATTTCTGTCATTATCTTCTCCTCCTTCCGGACCATCTTCTCCCGGTGTGAATGCACACAAAGAATCAGAATCCAGCTGCTCAGAAAAATCAGCAGGACCTCCTCTTGGAGGTGGAACCTCAATACCCATTAAACGATATTTTCTTCTTCGATTCCCAATCCATGTCTTTATAAGAAAAATACAAAAGGATTTTTTTAAATGTGGAAAATATAGCAATTCTGGGCATTACAATAATAATTGCTGTTCTAAACATGATTTTAAAGACGAAGTGTACATTTTCTGATTGAAACACAACTACAAACATGTTTGTAACCATCATGCTCAAATAAAGAAATAACTTTTTAAAATCTCAACCAGGGGTAGAAAAAATATGAGTCAAAAAGATAATGCATTGGGCAAGGCTTGGAATTCAACACTGTATGCCTTGAGTAATGCCAGGCATGACTCCTTCTACAAGATTCAGAAGTAAATCCTGACTCCAAAGCTAATGCATACATGCATAGGTGCATACATAGTATAATAAAACACTTTATCAATTAAGCTAACATAAAACAATTGTTTTATTTTAACACATTAGTCTCAAGAAGATCATATTCATGTAATTATTCAGACTTTAACACAAAATCCACTGTAGAATGCTTTTGTACTTTTTAATTTTTTCATGGACAAAATAATCTATAAAATATTTCAAAAGTAAAACAAATTGATTACTTTTTTTAAGAGATCAGGCATACAGTTACAACTGTAGTTCAAATTCCATTTTCCATCTAGCATTTCCTTGGTGAAATGTGCCTTCTATTAATTTTTTGACCCCATATTGATTATGTTATTAAAATACTCGTCCTGGGAAAAGCTGTAGGAAAGGGTGCTCCAATTCTCTGCTTGGACCTACAGAAATCAGCACAACTTGGTGACCTAGCCTCACAACAGGAAGAGCTGGAGGCAAGTGTGTCCCAGCTGTCTGCTCAAGAGCTGGCAAGACTGGTGCAATGAGATAACATGGCTAATCCACTCCACTCTCTGGCTGCATAATTATTTTAGTCAATAAATCTCAGTACAAAATATAAAAAAATATCACACACCAATGGTCACAATGAGAAAAAAACATAGAACCCCACAATGTGCAGAGAATGAAGATGTAGCTCTGAAGTCCTGAAAAAAATGCTCATCTATGTAGCCTCTTTGTTAAGGAGTTTAGAGAGGAAATGTGGGGAAATGTTCAAAGAACTCAAAGAAACCATGAAACAAACAGCCATAAGACTCAAGAAAATCTGAGAGTATTCCTAAATGGAACTTCAATGGGACCATAGAATATCCTTCTCATTTCTATCTCCCCTACCACCCTCCTGGGGGTTAGGACCAGCACAGGTCATCTGTCCTTTAGGATAAGACAGGTGGGTGCGGGGGTGGTGGAAAATTATAGCTAATTTACAATAATACCATAATGCTAATAATTTTAGATTGCTTTTAGGAAAATAAAAGGGATGCTCTAGACCCACTGAACAATATTTCATGGTATAAACTTCCTATACATTGCTCAATACCATATCACTTATTTTCCTGGAAGGTTCTATACAAAATCTAATTCACAAGCCTTTCCCAAGTAAAGTTTACCCTCACCAACCAGGAATGATTAGAAAATGGAAAACCTTTACAGTAGACTTGCTGACTTTAATTTATTTTTATTTATTTTATTAAATAATTATGTCATTTTTCACCTGGGTCAGCTTTTTGATTGTAATCCATGGATTGTAACCCATGGATCGATCATTAGTGTCTGTCAATATATGCACATGAGTGTATAAGTTTGCCATGCCAATGTCTAATGTCCGTCTGTAATAGATATAATATAAATTCCATGGTATAGACTCCCCATACAGTCCTCATTACTATATCACTTAGTTTTTTAGACTTGAAATTATGATTGCTTTTAAGAAGGCTCTATACACAACCTAATCCATAAAACCTTTATTCAGTAAAGCTTACCTCACAACCATGATTTGCCTAAAAAAATAGAACACGTTTACAGAGTTGCCAGCTTTACATTTTTTCTTTTCAACTGTTCTGTCCCATAGCACCTGTGTCAGTTTTTCAAAAGTAACCCACGGATTAATCCTCTGTTTCTGCCAATGTCTGCTCATGAGTGTATGTGTTTGCTATACCAAAGTAAGTCCAATTCCCATCTGTAATAGATATAATGGCTATATTGTATATTGTTCTCACCCTATCTTAAATAACCCTGCATGTCCCCCTTTGTTTACCACCTTACAGACCCTTTTCAAGTCCTTCATGTCCTCTCCCCATGTTTAATCGTTCTTTTTTGTGTGTATGATTTTTGGGTCACACCTGGAAGTACTCAGGTGTTACTCCTGGCACCATGCTCAGAAATTTCTCCTGGCAGGCACCAGGGACCATATGGGACGCCGGTATTAGAACCAATGACCTTCTGCATGAAAGGCAAACGCCTTACCTCCATGCTATCTCTCTGGCCCACGTTTAATCATTTTTACCCTCAGTCTTTAACTCCTCATGAAGCAGAACATTCTCCTCATCCCTGCCAAATACCAACCAGCGCTCAAAGTAAAAAGACAGATTCTCAGCCTGAGAAGAAACCGATACTCTGCAGTTTTTGATTTGATCTCAGGAGTCCCTTTTCCTCCATCCCCTTCAATTTTGCTTACTACCAGATTTGATTGCTGAGAAGTCCCCTACTTCACAGGTTGAAATTGGAATCTGGATTTTACCTCTCTTCCGACTATTCCAAAAGACTTAAAGGGGACATATACATCTCCTCTGAATATCTATTTAGATGCATTCCATTTCCAGGCATAAACTTTATCGAATATCTTCTTCTGAAGCAGCAATTTCCCCATCATCGGGGTCTGTTCAGTACAGAATTCTAGTAAATAGTTCTCTGCTTAGAGTTCATCTAAAGAAAAGGTGATGTGGGTTGTTAGTCTTGTTACCTCAGCCCCAACATGCACCAGTAATAACTTGTGCCATTGTTCCTTTTGCATAGGCATATCAAAATGGGAAAAGTTTGCATAAGCAAGCAAGTTCTTATCTAATAAAGATAGAAATGCACAAAATTTTATACTGCAATGGGGCTTTACACTCTGAACACTTGGCATAGTGACTTGGCCTAGACCTCAATAAACTGGATATTGGAATTAGTTGCTCTGCTGTGTCTCTGAAGCACAGCATCCATCTTAGGTCCTTACTCTGCTTGCTTTGGCCTGTGAACTTTGTCCTCTCCGGCATCATTTTCTCAGGGTGTGTGTTCTCCTGAGGTGAGTCATCCCTGACCAGCGACTGTGGAATTAGCTTCTCTGCTGTGTCTCTGAAGCACAGCCTACATCTTGGACCATGACTCTGCTTGCTTCAGCCTGGGAATTTTGTCCTCTTTGGTATCCTTCCCTGAGGGCGTGATTCTCCTGAGGTGAGGCATCACTGGCCAGAGACTGTGGAATTAGCTGCTCTGCTGTTTCTCTGAAGCACAGCATCCATCTTGGGACTTTGCTCTGTTTGTTTTGGCCTGGGAACTTTGACCCTCTCTGGCATCCATCGCTGAGGGTGTGCCTTCTTCTAAGGTGAATCATCCTGCCCACAAAGGGTGGAGACAGAGGAGCACATATGCTCCACTTCCCTGTAAGGCTGACCACATCACATAGATAATGAATACCACAACACGTAGCAAACCCCAAAATACAAGGGTGACAATAAGAAACCAACAGAAACCAACACCAGGCATAGAGAATAAAAATGACAACTTTGATGACCCAAAAATAGCCAACCACCTAGTTAGTTTCTCAGATAAGAAGTTTAGTGATGAAATATGGAGGATGTTCACAGAACTCAAAGAAAGCATAGATCAAATTGAAAAAAAAAACACTAATCAGAATCAAGAGAATATGATATAGAATTCAGAAAACTCCAAACTGAAATAACAGGTCAAATAGCAGATCCGAAAAACTCGACAGAAGAATTGAAAAACTCAGTGGAAAGCCTCTACAACAGGGTAACAGCAGCCGAGGATATAATTGGTGAGCTGGAAGATGAGATGCATAGCATTCCATATAGCAGAAGAGAAAAGAGTTAAGGCTAATGACCAGACAATGGAAAAATTACTCAAAGAAATTGAACAGCTGAAAATAGAAGTTTTGATCATCTCAACAGAAACAATTTAAGAAACACTGAAGTCCCATAGACCCAGGAAGAAAATCTCCAGGAAGAATTAACAATCAAGAACATCATCACAGAGAAACTACTAGAGATAAGAATACATGTGATCAAATCCTGCATGCCCTAAGAGTACCAGCTAAAAGAGACCACAGGAAAAACACCTAAGACACATCTTAGTCACAATGATGAATTCCACAGATAGAGACAGAATACTGAAAGCAGCAAGTTCAAAAAGAGAAATTAATTAAAGGGAGCATCCTTGAGATTTACAGCAAGAAACTCTCAAGGCCAGAAGGCAATGGTGGGACATAGTGACAAAACTCAATGAAATAAAGTCTTCACCTAGAATACTGCACCCATCAAAACTCAATTTCAGGTTTGAAGGAAGTATACATAGCTTCACAGATAAAAAATAACTCAGAAACTTTACAGACTCAAAACCAACCTTAAAAGAAAAGCTGAACAGTCCACTTTAAGACAAGACAGACCAACATACACATCAAACTTCTGCACAAACCTGGCACTAAATTCCATAATAATTATCTCTCTCAATATCAATGAACTAAATGCACCAGTTAAGGCTCAGAGGGGCTATATGGATCAAAAAACTGGATCCAATCTTCTGCTGCCTACAAGAAACACACCTGAATATTCATAACTAAAATAGACTCAAAATCAAAGGCTGAAGGAAAAATCATCCAAGCAAAAGACACCCTTAAGAAAGCAGGAGTGGCTATACTAATATCAGATGAAACCAACTTTACACTCGTAAAAGTCATAAGAGACAAAGATGGACAATTTCACGCTAATCAAGGGATATGTACTTCTGGAAGAAATCACTCACCTAAATATATAAGCACCCAATGAGGACCATCAAATATTTAATAAAACTGTTGACAAATCTGAAAAAGGATATCAACAACATGATAATTGTGGGAGACCTCAACATGGACCTGTCAACTCTTGATAGGTCAACAGACTGAAATACAACAAATATATACTAGACCTGAAAAGAGAAATGGATAAAAGAGGACTAGTAGATATGTATAGGACACTTCTCCAGAAACCTGAGTACACATTCTTCTCCAATGTATATGGGTAATTCTCCAGCTAGACCACATGCTGGCACATAAAACGTACCTCCATAAAATCAAGAGAATAGAAGTTTTGCAGGCTAACTTCACTGACCACAAGGCCCTGAAATTAGACGGGAACTACAAAAGGATACAGAAGAAAAACTTTAACATCTGGAAATTAAACAGCTTTGAACAGTCTACTACTAAACGACCAGTTGGTCCCAGATGAAATCAAAGAGAAAATCAAAACTTTCCTGGAAACAAATAACAATGAAGACACAAACTATCAGAATCTATGAGAAACCGTAAAAGCGGTATTGAGAGGAAAATTTATAGCTTTGCAAGCACACATCAGGAAGAAAGCACGTGCATACCTGAATAGCTTAATGACGCGGTTTATAAGATTAGAAAATGATCAAGAAAACAAACCAAAAGTCACTCTAGAGTATAGGCCGGTGTGGGGTGGGGAGGAAGGACACTTGGGATATTGGTGATGGGAATGTTGCACTGGTGAAGGGTATATATATTTATATATACATACATAAAGGATATATATATACATAATAAAAAACAAACAAAAACCAAAAGTAGGGAGACAGAGAAAATTACTATGGTTAGAGCAGAAATTAATGAAGTGGAAACCCAAAAAACAATCTAAATCAACTAAAGCAGTTGATTTTTTGAAAAAATAAACAAGATTGATAGATAAAGAGAAATTTGATAACCAGTATCAGAAATGAAAAAGGTGGGATCAATACAAATATTGCAGAGATTCAAAGTGTAATCAGACTATTTTGAGAAATCATATTCCACTAAACATGAGAACTTGGAAGAAATAGATAATTTCTAGGGCTCTTATAACCTGCAACTGTTGAATAAGGAGGATGTATCATATGTAAACACCCCCATCACGATTGAGGATATTAAAACGGAAATCATATGTCTGCCCAAAAATAAAAGACCAGACCCTGAAGGATTCACTAATAATTCTTTCAAATTTTTCAAGGGGAACTGCTACCAATACTGGCCAAAATCTTTCATGATATTGAAAAAATGGGAACACTTCCTACTAGCTTTGATGAAGCCTACATCACTTTGATACATAAACCAGACAGAGATGCTGCCAAAAAAGAAAATTACAGAGCAATATCCCTGATGAACACAGTTCATTCACCACGATTAAGTAGGTTTCATCCCAGGAATGCAAGGATGGTTTAACATTCATAAATCTATAAAAATAATACACAACATCAACAAAAAATTAGAATCACATGATCATATCAATAGACGCAGAGAAAGAATTTGATAATGTCCAACACCCATTCTTAATAAACACAATATCTCAATAAAAACATCCCATCTCAACAAGATGGGAATGACAGGAACCTTTCTTAATATAGTCAAGGCCATCTACCATAAGCCAATGGCAAATATTATCCTCAATTGAGAAAATCTAAAAGTCTTTCCTCTAAATTCTGGTACAAGACAAAACTGTTCACTCTCACCACGCCTCTTCAACATAGTATGGAAGTACTCGCTATAGTGATTAGGCAAGAAAAAGCTATCAAGGGCATCCAGATAGGAAAGGAAGAAGTCAAAAAAGGGGGGGCGGGCGGTGGCACTGGAGGTAAGGTGCCTGCCTTACCGCGCTAACCTTGGACGGACCGCGGTTCGATCCCCCGTGCCCCATATGGTCCCCCAGGCCAGGGGCGACTTCTGAGTGCATAGCCAGGAGTAACCCCTGAGTGTCACTGGGTGTGGCCCAAAAACCAAAAAAAAAAAAAAAAAGGAAAGGAAGAAGTCAACCTCTCACTGCAGATGACATGATACTCTACTTAGAAAACCCCAAAGACTCTACCAAAATGTTTTTAGAAACAATAGATTCAGATAGTAATGTGGCAGGCTATAAAATTAATACACAGAAATCAATGGTCTTTTTATATATCAATAGGGAAGAAATGGACATTAAGAAAAAACCCAATTAACTTTAGTGCCACACACTCAAATATCTTGGAGTCAACTTGACAAAAGATGTGAAGGACCTATTCAAATCAAACTATAAAACACTGCTTCAAGAAATAAGAGAGGAGACAAGGAAATAGAAACATATAGCCTGCTCATGGATTGGTAGGGTTAACATTATTAAAATAGCAATACTCCCCAAAGCATTGCACAGATTTAATATGATCCCTCTAAAGATACCCATGGCAGTCTTCAAAGAAGTGGATCAAACCCTTTGAAATTCATTTGGAGCAATAAACATCCTCAAAAGGAGTCTTTGGGAAAAAGAATATGGGAGACATTACTTTCCCCAACTGTAAACTGTATTACAAATCAATAGTTATCAAAACATCATGGTATTGGAATAAGGACAGACCCTCAGATCAGTGAAATAGGTTTGAGTACTCAGAGTGTTCCCCAGATATACAACCACTTAATTTTTGATAAAGGAGCAAGAAACCCTAATTGGAGCAAGGAAAGCTTCTTCAACAAGTTGTGTTGGCACAAGTGACGAGCCACTTGCAAAAAAGTTGAACTGAGACCCCCAGCTAACTTTGTGTATGAAGGTAAATCCAAATGGATTAAAGACCTTGATATCAGA
>PVKC010034941.1:0-13597 GCA_004027635.1 Crocidura indochinensis
ATTGAAATATTAATGTGAAAAATGTTTATGTATAGTGCTGTATAAAGATACTTGATATACATATTTACATTTTAAAGAGTAGGATTTATATGTGCCACAATTTAAAGTTAAACAGAAATTAGTGCACAGAGATTAAATATTAATTATTAGTTGAATGACACAATAAAAATGCAACTTGTCATGATATATAGTTCATATTACAATAATATTTTCAGAAATATCCAACTTCACAATTCTTAGTAGTTTCTATTTTCTTTTTTTAGGAATATGGTTTATCATCGAATTTGATCCCAAATTATGATGGATTTTCCAGTTTTACATAAATACTAAAAAGTATTTTAGACTCATTGCTCTTTTTTAAATAGCTGGTAGTAAGAACAAAAATGTGTGGCAGGAAATAACAACCTTATCATATATTAAGTTTTAATTATGCTTGACTTCTTAGCATATTTCTACTAGATAGTCAATTTAATCTATAAGGGACCAAAGTGATAGCATGGATGTGGGGCATTTGCCATGAGTGCTAATGACCTGGGAAGGCCCTGGGTTTGATAGAAGGGATCCCATATGGTCTACTGAGCCTGATAGGAGAGATTTCTGAGTCTACTAAAGGAATAACTTCCGAGTCCTGTGAGGTGTGGCCCCAAACCATATATATGCATATTTATATTTATATATACAAAGTAAATCAATGGTTTGGATTTTGTGTATTTATAACTAGAGTGTTATAATGATTTTTGGTGCTATCTGTTGCTTCTTATAGTTTTGTCTATGCAGAGGTAATTTTAAATAAGCAGTGAAAATAAATAGATATATAATTCAAATTAAACCAAATTTTAAGAATTGTTTGATTCCCAATAGGTATTAAAATAATTCTAGATGGTATGGACAGCAATCTATGAACAAGTTAAATTTTTACTAAATTTTGTCTTTCCTTTTTGTTTTGTTTTGTTTTTGTTTGGGGGCCATACAGGTGATGCTCAGGGGTTACTCCTGGCTAAGTGCTCAGAAATCGTTCCTGGCTTGGGGTACCATATGGGACACCAGGGATCAAACCGAGGTCGGTCCTGGATTGGCAGCACAAGGCAAATGCCCTATCGCTCTAGTCCCATCCTTTTTTTTTTTTTTTTTTTTTTTTTTTTTTTTTTTTTTTTTTTTTTTTTTTTTTTTTTTTTGGTTTTTGGTTTTTGGGTCATACCGGAGGTGCTTAAGGGTTATTCCTGGTTCTGCACTCAGAAGTCGCTCCTGGCAGGCACTGGGAACCATATTGGATACCAGGATTCAAACCGGCTCTGTCCTGTGTTGTCCATGTACAAGGCAAATGCCTTTTCATCTTATATCTGTGCTCTTGCTCCAGCCCCTAAATTTTGTCTTTCAAATGTATTTTTTCTGTGTCTTATGGTGTTAAGTGTGGGTATATTTTACCTACTTTGTTAAAGTTGAATACCATATAGGCCACCGCGGGATGGAAGCATGGTCCTTTGCAAGGCAGACACCTTACCTCTAGCGCCACCTACCGACCCCAAATACTTTATTGCTTTTATTATATAAATGTGATTGCATGTTTTTCAGATAATGGATTCTAATCCACAGAGGTGCTAATTTTCTTGTTAATTATTTTTCCTGAAATGTGATTAAAATTACTGATTATATATTGTACAATAATTTGATAAAGCATATACTATTTCTGAATTTTATGTATTAATTTTACTACACTATGTATTTCCCATGTTTTCTAATAATCATTTAACAATAAGATAGTGTATCATCTTATTTCTGGAACAAAACACTGTAAACCATTTGGTTTAATGAATGTCACACCAATTATCTGTCATCTATGTCGAGAAGTAAAATTCAATCCTACTGATGTGATTTGAGAACATTTGGTTCCATGAAGAGGTTGAGATGTGGGGAAAGTCTACTCCTGTGGTAATTTAAAAGTTCTAAATCTTCATACATTTCTTTATCATAAACCTTGTTTGGTCAAATCTGCTCTTCGAGAAATATATTGCTTAATTTTAAGCAAGACTATGTTATTTTAGTAAACTATAATATTTAATCAAGTAATTTTATTTATTAGCTCAACAATAAATTTAGAAATTCTAGATTGTAATTAGTTTGTCAAAATCATGGTTACACTGGAAGGCATTTCATGATCTAACTTGAAGCAATACTTGAAAAATGAAAATTAATTATAACTGAATGTAGGTAGAGACTTTTAGTTGTGTGGGTAATGTCCCAGTAAACAAACAAACAAAAAAATCAAACCACAGTGTCTAAATAGAAAATAGAAAGAGAGAGAAAGAAACTGAAAAAATATTTTTCCCAGAGACAGGCAAGGACGATGAAGAGGTAAACTGGGAACATCAGTGGTATGAAAATTACATTTTTTAAGGTTGTTTACAATGTATGGCTAAAACTCAAAAATGTATACATGAAAAAAATACTGACTATATTATGAACAACTTTGTAAGCACGATGTTTAAATAAAATCATTGTGTATATGCAGAGACTTATTGTGTATATAGAGTCTTCAGCAATGTTATACTTATATTAGCAAGTAATGAACTCATAAAATATAAGATTTTATTTTATTATCACAGAATTATTCTTGTAGTAATACAAAGTACATAAAATATTTTAAAATAAATTTAATGATGCATTACTTCTATTATGTAACTTTCATAATATGTGTTGTATTTGTCAATATAAAATCATAAGCACAAAATAATAAAAACGTCTCTTAATACTGTGTCTGTGAGTAATAATAATAATAACATACACTAGAGAACAAAACAATGATTTAAATGAAGTAACCTTCTGATTGTTTCTTTTACTTCTTTATTCCTAAGACTAGAGATTACTGGGTTCAACATGGGAATGACAACTGTAAAAAAATACAGAAGCCAACTTAATCCGGAGCCATGAATCTTTGGATTTGGGAACACCATAAAGAAAAAGGATGGTCCTGTGGAAGATGCTAATACAAGTTAGATGGGAGGCACAGGTGAAGAAGGCTTTCTGCCTCCTCCCTGTAGAAGGCATCTTCATGATTGTGATAAAAATGAAAGCATAGGATGTTAAAATAATGAGAAGGGTTCTTACTTCATTAAAGAGAGTAAATACAAAAGTGATCTCATGACTAATGTAAGAATCAGGATAAGAAGTAGCCACGATGCCATCATATTCACAAAAATATGTTTTTATGACAATTTTTTGTAAGATAAACTCAATAGAAAGTACGTGAAAGTTATAGAAACAATTATACCCCAAGAATATGATGCACCTACTAAAATGGCACAAAGCTTATGGGATATTGCTGTTGTATAGAGCAGAGGGTTACATATAGCCACAAATCTATCATAGGCCATCACAGCCAACAAGTAGATTTCTGTCAATACAAATATGCATGCAGAGAAGAACTGATTGATGCAAACTGAAAAGGTAATGGTTCTGTCTTCCACAATCAAGTTTTCTAATAGTTTAGGAGTGACAGCTGTGGAGTAACAGAAATCAACAAAAGATAAATGGCTGAGGAAGTAGTACATTGGTGTGTGGAGCTTGGGATTGACCTTGATAATGAAAACCATGCCCAAATTCCCAAGCACGGTGATTAGGTAGATGGTTAAGAATAATTGAGGGAGCCGGGAGGTGGCGCAGGAGGTAAGGTGCCTGCTGCCTTGCCTGCACTAGCCTAAGGATGGACCACGGTTCGATCCCCCGGTTCCCATATGGTCCCCCATGCCTGCCAGGAATGACTTCTGAGCGCATAGCCAGGAGTAACCCCTGAGCATCACTGGGTGTGGCCCAAAAACCAAAAAAAAAAAATTGGAATAGGGGCACCTGGAGGTCTGGATATTCTGAGAATCCCAAGAGAATAAATGCAACCTCAGAACTCTGGTTTTCTTGGTTCCTATAAAAAAAAAAAAGAAAATTGAGTGAGGAAATAAGAAAAAATGTAATAGACATGTTAAAGTATGGAAATGCTTATTTCTTTAAGTGTTTCAAGAAAAGTTTCATAAAAATTATTGATTTAATGAATTATTATAAAGTCACTGGTATTTGTGTCACAATTTCTAATAAATGTAAAATTCTACACATAGATTTATAGTGAAAAGCAGTTGAGTAGGAAGCAAAATTGACTCAAATGATCAGAAGCAAAGACAACTAGCTCATAAATACTATGTTGTCTATTGAACTAAGTGTAAATAAAAGTGTTTTTTAAATACATACATATCTTCAGGTTTGTTTATATCATTATATTTATACTGTTTTTTATTTTCTAAGTCTATGCCTGCATTATACATATTCATATAAATAATAAAACTTTATAAGATTATATATTATAAGATTATTCTTTCTTGTGATTATTGCTGTAGCAGGAAATCAGGAGATAGATTCGTGAACTGTTGCCGACAGCTAGCATCTTTAGACAGCTGTATAGCTTCGTGGGTTTCAAGACCTTTCCGCGGGAGAGAATGGGAGGTGAGGAGACTGAAAAACGGAATATTAATGTAGGAAGAAAATTGCCACACGTGATTGCATGGGGGTCCACGTCAAATGAGGCGGGACAAATTTATTGATTCAGCTGAGTGACTTATAAAGCAACTCTGGAATGCAGAGTAATATTCTTGGGAATAATAGAAGGTAGGTTCTGGATGGAGGAGCACAATAGAAAAGGCTAGCCAAATTCTGCATATTAAAGAACCAGATACTGAGGATGGAAAGGAATTTGTATTTGTTTTGGGTAAGGAAGAGGGAGCTAGGTAATTATTTCGGAAGGTGAGAAATTACTTGAGTAAGTTAGCAATTATCAGGGAAGAGGAAAGATGTTTTTGGAGTTTTGGGTAGAAACTGAAAAATGCTTTCATCCTGAGTTTGAATTATTGAGAAAAACATTCTTGGGGCCAGGATTGCACAGGTTAGAGAGACTGGTCAGTGAAGGAGCTTTTGGTGGGAGTCTTCCTTTGTCTGAAGGAGAGAGTACTGAGGCCTGATTTCTTAAAGGGAAAGAGTGAAATATCACAGTCGTGTATGAAGTTATAGCCAGACGATACACACAAAGAGGTCAGCTGATTTGTGACTACTCAAAGCGGGCTTTTCTGGCAAATACAATTCCTTCTCAGGAGTGCAATTCACCTTTTGGTGTTTGCACTCCCTGAGTGGGCCATATCATTGGACTACGTAAATAATACTTTGCTTACTCAGAATCTTAAAATATTGAACATCTGGGGCCCGGGAGATAGCATGGAGGTAAGGCATTTGCCTTTCATGCAAAAGGTCATCAGTTCGAATCCCGGTGCCCCATATGGTCCCCCGTGCCTGCCAGGAGCAATTTCTGAGCATGGAGCCAGAAGTAACCCCTGAGCACTGCCGGGTGTGACCCAAAAACTAAAAAAAAAAAAATATTGAATATCTTTTAATATATCTGTATTATATGGTCAACTTAGACATTTCATTAATTTAAAATTTAGTCCTTATGCCATGATGTACTTCACTGAGAATTTTAGTGGCATATTAATTCAGAATTTTTATGTTATTTGACATTTATTTGATATATGTGTATGTAATATTTTCAGGTGTTTTCTAGGTTTCAGAAGTTAAAAACAATTGTAATGGGGCCCGGGAGATAGCATGGAGGTAAGGCATTTGCCTTTCATGCAAAAGGTCATCGGTTCGAATCCCGGTGCCCCATATGGTCCCCCGTGCCTGCCAGGAGGAATTTCTGAGCATGGAGCCAGGAGTAACCCCTGATCACTGCCAGGTGTGAGCCAAAAACCAAAAAAAAAAAAAAAAAAACAATTTTAATATTTGTCTTCATTTCTTTTTTGTTTGTTTGTTTGTTTTTTGGCCACACCCGGCGGTGCTCAGGGGTTACTCCTGGCTGTCTGCTCAGAAATAGCTCCTGGCAGGCACGGGGGACCATATGGGACACCAAGATTCAAATCAACCACCTTTGGTCCATGACCGGGTGCTTGCAAGGCAAACACCACTGTGCTATCTCTCCGGGCCCTGTTTTCATTTTCTTAATCACTTCAAGATTTAAAATTTATGGCACCAGAGTGATAGCTCATGTTAGAAAGTTTGCCTTGCACATGGCAAATCTGGATTCTATCCCTAGCATTGTATATAGCCGTAGGAGCCTGTCAGGAGCGATTTTTTCCATTTTTAAAACTATTTTTTAGTTTTTAGGCCTCACCTGATGATGCTCCGGGTTACCCCTGGCTATGCAATCAGAAATTGCTCCTGGCATGGGGGACCATATGGGACACTGGGAGATGGTACTGCAGTTCTTCCTAGGCTAGCGTTGCAAGGCAAATGCCTTAAACCTTTCACCACCACTCCATCCCCCAGAAGCAATTTTAGAGAGAAGAGCCAAGAAGAACCCCTGAGTGTCACTAGGTGTGTCCCCCCAAAAGATTTTACATGTATTTATCTCATTACTCATAATCATAATGACACAATCAGATCTTATCAGACTATATACTATTCAGAAATAGCAATTTTATTAAAGAAAAAACATAATTACTTAGTGTTTCTATTTTATGTTTGTCTTTTCTTGAGCGATATATAAATCTTCATAGAAGATACCAAATATGAATCTTCAAAGAAGACATAGTGACATAGAAGATACCAAATATGAATATTTTTGCAGAAATTCATATGTGAGCACATTGTTATGATGATATAGTAAGAGCATAAACATTCACATTTTATATTTGTCACAGATACCTGAATTAAAAAAAAACTAATGATAAAAAACAGTATTATTTTGGTTTGGTTGCGATATGAAGTGATTTTGAACTTCAATTTAAATGGGATCTGGTTGCAAGAAAAACAATACTGTTATTTCAGTGTCAAGAAGCATTAACAATATCCTACTGATGTGATTTGAGAACATTTGGTTCCATAAAGTGGTTGATATGCGGAGAAAGTCTATTCCTGTGTGAAAATTACTGTTCTAGCTCTTCATACATTCTTTATCATAAACATTATTTGATCATTTTTACTTTTTGAGAAATATATTGCTTAATGCTAAGCAAAACTATATTATTTTAGTAAACTACAATAATTAATCAAGTAATTTCATTTACTAGGTCAACAACGGAGATTGTAATTAGTTTGTCAAAATCATGGTTACACTGGAAGGCATTTCATGATATAACTTGAAGCAATACATGAAAAATGAAATTTAATTATAAATGAATGTAGGTAGAGACTTTTAGTTGTTTGGGTGAGGTTCAAGTAAACAAACCAACAAAAATATCAATCCACAGTGTCTACATAGAAAGTAGGAAGAGAGAGAGGGACTGAAGAAACAATATTTTTTGCAGAGATAGGCAAGGGAGATGAAGAGGTAAACTGGAACATTAGTAGTATGAAAATTGCATTTTTTAAGTTTGTTGTATATTGTATGACTAAAACTCAAAAATAAACAACTTTGCATACATGATAAAACTACTGACTGTATTATGAATAACCTTGTAAGCACGATGTTTAAAGAAAATTATTTAAAAATGATTACCGCCCAATCTATAAACTTCAACATAAATATAGGAAGAGAAATTGAAGAAACCTCTATGATGAAGACCATTGGAGGCCTAACAGGCACAGGACTTATGACTTCTTACTAAAGGTATCCAAATTAAAACAGCAACGACACCATTGAGGACGGCACATATGGAAATATTAGGGATATTCTGTGTCCACGTGCACCTAGTAAAACAAGAAACTCATCTACTGTTACAAGTCTCTGTCTTTCATCCAATGTTCTTCTTCAATGTTTTATATTGCAATGTAGAAAAATTTTTCTGAACCTCAAAGTTAAATAATTACTGAAATCTAAATGTCATTAAGCATAATAGGAAGTGTGTTCTAAATAGAATTCTATTAAAATAAGTCCTATAATAAATCTGTGCATAGTTCCAATTTTGTTACATTGACTAGCACTTAAGAGCATAATGCATTTAGAAATTTCATGCAATTAAATATGATATTCAAATATTTGAGTCATTTGTTCACTCATTATTATATACATTTCTTTAAATTGATGCCACTTTTATGAAATTTTCCTAAATACTAAAATTATTAAAATTATACATGAAAAATTTTGAGTATAACTTTTAGTATTAAGACAATTTTATGATGCATTTTTCAAATATGCCATCTGTAGAGCAGATTTTCTAAATCTCTAAAATGGGTTTTAAATTGTAAATTTTAGGGATCCGGGATACAGCATGGAGTTAAGGAGTTTGCCTTTCATGCAAAAGGTCATCGGTTCAAATCCCGGTGCCCCATATGGTCCCCCGTGCCTGCCGGGTGTGACCCAAAAAAACAAAAAAAAATTGTAAATTTTAAAGATCTCTAATATTTTAGAGATAGCACGTAGGGAGTTAATTTGCATGCAGCTAACTAGGATTCAGTTGCTGGCATCCAATATGGTACCCTCAGTCTTGCCAGGAAGAATCCTAGCTGGTATAGGAATATCCTTGTTTGTCATTCAGGGTAAAAATAATATATTTCCTAGGGTTATATTTGTAATATTTGAAAGGGCTGGCTTAAATTGGAATCAAATCTGTGCAGAATCATTGTAAGTCAAGTAATACTGGCCCACAGATTTCGCAGGAGCATTACTCAAACACTCATTCCTCTAACTTTCCTCTAATACTCAGACTTGATCAGTGTTCCTTGATATCCAGTGAGTTCCATGCATTTATGCAGATAATTAGATAATTGAGAATTTAGGATAATTTTCTTTTATATTTGTTCTCTTCTTCAGCGACATCCTCATAAATTTCTTAGTATGTATCTGCAGAGCTTTCAGCAATGTTATACATATTTTAGCAAGTAATGAACTCATAAAATATAACATTTTATTTTATTATCACAGGGTTATTCTAGTAGTAATATAAATAATGTTCATAAACTATTTTAAGATGAATTAAATGATGCATTACTTCTATTGTGTAACTTTTATATTATGTGTTGTATATGTCAATATAAAATCATAAACATAAAAATAATAAAAATGTCTCTTGATACTGTGTCTATGAGTAATAATAATAATATACACTTGAGAACAATACAATAATTTAAGTGAACTGAAGAGCTGCTAAGGTATTGAGATGCAATTGACTGATGCAAAGATAAGTAAACACTATTTTTCTTAATAATAAAGCACAATAAAAAGTGGGTTGACTCACCTGAGTGCAGAAGAATTCTCCTTAGTCATTTGCAAATGATTTCTGCTAAGATGAGTGAACTCAACGTTAGTTCTTGCCAAGAATGTAGCTTCCATAATTATAAATCTATAACTACTTAAATATCTAATGTAATAAGTATTTAAATGTATTTCCTACCCCCAAGACATAAATTTTCTTAAATTATTTAAAAGTATACTCTGATGGCACAGATAATGTGATGATTGATATAGTGGGAAGTATAACACCAGTCTGTGTCCCCAGGTATGCTAGCAAATCCTTGGAGATGTAAACTCTAGAGATTAACACTGAGAGAATAACATTTTGTCTAATACCAATAAGAGCAATTATATATATTATATTATGCAATACTTATCTGCATGCAACTTTCTCCAAAATTTGAGGAAAAATGATGTTCAAATAGAAATCTTCGATTCTTTGAAAAATACTGAATGAGGAAAAAAAACTTATACACATATATGTGCTTAATACATAAGACATAAAGACTTATAATCCAATATAATTTATATCCACATTAGTTACATATATTTCTTATATATGTGTTGTATATATCTTATATATTATATGTACACAAGAATAAAAGAGTTAAGTATCATTAATTATATTATTTCCATAACTTCTTAAATTTTATTGTACTGTGTAATTCATTCTCTATGTGAAGTTTGATATTCTGGAGGTAATATATTTATATAATTTCTATAGAACAATACCATTTATTTTTTAATTTCTTTTAGGGGAGAGGAGAGAGAGGAGAAGAGAGAGGGGAGAAGGGAGAGCATGGGAGGGGGGAAAGGAGAGAGGAGAGGAGAGGGGAGAAGATGGGAGAGGGGAAAGGAGAGGAAGGAGGAGAGGAGAGAGGGGAGAGGGAAGGAGAGGGGAGAGGAGAGAGAGAGCTAATTTTTATTTTTTTGATTTTGGGTCACACCCGGCAGTGCTCAGGGGTTACTCCTGGCTCTATGCTCAGAAATCACTCCTGACAGGCTTGGGGAGCCATATGGGATGCTGGGATTCAAACCACCATCCTTCAGCATGCAAGGCAAATGCCTTTCCTCCATGCTATCACTCCTGCCCCAAACAATACTATTTAATTTTTATCTAAAAGTAAATCTAGGAGCCGGTGAGGTGGCGCTAGAGGTAAGGTGTCCACTTTGCAAGCACTAGCCAAGGAAGGACCACGGTTCAATCCCTGGCATTCCATATGGTCCCCCAAACCAGAGTTGATTTCTGGGCACTTAACCAGGAGTAAGCCCTGACCATCAAATGGGTGTGGCCCAAAAATTAAAACAAAACAAAAAGTAAAACTATAAATATTATGGTACAATAACAGTTTATTTTATAGTTTATATACAATTTATATTAATTTGGATAATTGAATTATTATTTTGGAAACTTTCATACTTTTACCCAAACACCACTATGTATACATATACATATATCTGTAACATTATTTAATCAAATGTCATCAGTAGCTAAATACATACTATATATTTCAGAGCTTTAGGCAATAAAAATTCAAAAAAATCAAATTTACTAGCTTTAATTAATGACAAAATAATATGTAAATCAATATATGTGGAGCAGTATATCCTATTATTGATTAAAGTTAGCTGGCAATGGTTTATAGGTTATAGTGTTCTATGCAGTGTCTACTTATTTATATTTAAAAATATTAAAAATCATTTCCAAATACTGCAATAATATTTGATATGATTGCTTTGAGAACTTTTTCGAGTTTCCTTTAGGAGAGTGAATGCACAGAAGGCAGCAAAATATGAAGGAACGAAGAGGTATACAAAGTTATGTGGGAGAACAGCATTCTGATATTTAATGTGGAAAATGAGGGTTATAAATGGGGGATTTTGCCAGACAGTTTTTTCTATAGTATGAAAAGAATGTTCTTATTTACAAAGTGCAAAAATCTTTCTTGTAGCAAAAGCATTTTATATATATATATATATATATATATATATATATATATATATATATATATATATATATATATTGTTTAATTTACAAAACAATTCACCTGATTTTAGGTGGTGCACAAATAGAGTTAAAAAGTGAAGAGCAATTTTAACATCTCAAAGCAGTTGCTGTCTGGCTAATCTCTGATGTCAATTAGAGGATTTAGCAAGACCTGGTTTCCCTATCAGACTTCCTATTTCTGAGGAGAGATGTTTTTGAATAAGGGGCAAATGAAGGAGAAAAGCAATATCTAAACAGGATGCAGATTTTATACCTACTAAAAGAGGGATCTCAAACTCAGTTTACCTGGGGCCGCAGGAGGCAAAGTCGGGGTGAGGCAGGGCCGCATAAGGGATTTCACACACACACACACACAAAGGGACAGCATACAGGAGCAGTGGAAATGAAGTCTGCGATAGGCTAGGCGCAAAGTATTCGCTATTATTTTCTTACCTAAAATTCACAATAAAAATCGCATTAGTAAGGAAAAGAATCACAAAAAGTCGCACTAAACATTTGAATACCCTGAACGGAACTGCTCGGGGTATGCAAATGTTTAATGCGATTTTTTTCTTACTAATGAGATTTTTATTGTGATTATTTGGTAAGTGAATAATTGTGAATACTGTGAATTTTGAGAGCCAGCTGTGGACCACAGAAATGTACGAAGGGCTCTGCAAACGTCCCTCGGGCTGCGAGTTTGAGACCCCTGTGCTAATAGGTCAATGGTTCAATGCTACATCCTGACCAAATCTTTTCTATGTCAATTTTGAGATAAAAATTAGTTAATAAGTGCTCAAGTTCCATTAGAGATTTGCCAAAAGCATAACTGCAAGGACATTTTAAAGAAAAAGATGAAAAAAAACTTGTTTTTAAGTATCTTTTGGTGCTGAGTTTTCCAGGTATAGAGAAATTTAATCCAGGTTATATTTGTCTGTAAAATCCTTATGTTAAGAAGTAAAAGCTTCTACTATAGACACACTGAATAAAGTAGAAGGGAGATTTATATTTAAGTCAAAGAAATGATTGTTACTAAGCTAGCAGAATATTAGCTTCACTATCAGAAATCTTGATCAGCCATCCACACTCAGAGAAAACTCAGTGGACCTTCCAATAATATTTCTCTTCAACTTTACTTTTAGAAATCTGGGGGTAAGGCATTTGCCATGCAAAAGGTCATCAGTTTGAATCCTTGTGCCCCATATTGTCCCCCGTGCCTGCCAGGAACAATTTCTGAGCATGGAGCCAGGAGTAACCCCTGAGCACTGCTGGGTGTGACCCAAAAATCAAAAAAAAAAAAAAAAAGAAATCTTGGTTAATCTTCCACACTGAAAGAGGGCCTCTCAGTGGGTCTATTGATGAGATTTTTGATCGAATAGTGGAAAGTTCATATTTAGTAATCATTAAGAATATCACCTTTCACTATCAAATCCTGACAGGCCTACTCTAAGACAAGAGAGACCAACAAACACAGCAAACTTATCTAAACAGATGACATTAAATCCTATGACAATCATCTCCCTCAATGTCAATGGACTAAATTCACTAATTAAAAGACACAGAGTGGCAAAATGGGTCAAAAAGATAAATCCAACCTTCTGCAGCCTGCAAGAAACACATCTGAATAGTCAGAACAAACAGACTCAAAATCAAAGGCTGGAAGAAAATCATCCAAGCAAACAACACACTCAAAAAAGCTGAGGTGGCCATATTAATATCTGATGACACCAACTTTATACTCAGAAAAGTGGTAATGAACAAAGACAGACACTATTCTAATCAAGGGATAGATACAACAGGAAGATATCAGACTATTAAACATATATGCACCCAATGAGAGACCAGCAAATTATCTAATACAATTACTGACAAATCTGAAAGAAGAAATCAATAATAACACAATAATTGTTGGAGATCTCAACATGGCCCTATCAACACTTGATAGGTAAACCAGACTGAAACCAAAAAAAAAACATACTAGCCCTGAAAAGAGTAATGGAAGAAAGAGGACTAGTAGATATATAGTCCTATATATAGGACACTCCATCCCAAAAAACCTGGATACACATTCTTCTCCAATGTACATGGGTCATTCTCCAGGATAGACTACATGCTGACACATAAAACATACCTCCATAAAATCAAGAGGATAAAAATCTTGCAGGCTACCTTTGCTGATCACAAGGCTCTGAAATTAGATGTGAACTACAAAGCCACACAGAAGAAAAACTTTAACAATTGGAAATTAAACAACCTGCTACTGAACCTGCTACTGAATTGAAAAGAAAATCAAAACTTTCCTGGAAACAAATGGTAATGGAGACACAACCCCCCAGAATCTATGGGACACAGCAAAAGCGGTCCTGAGAGGAAATTTTATAGCTCTACAAGCACACATCAGGAAGGAAGAA
>PVKC010034942.1:0-13605 GCA_004027635.1 Crocidura indochinensis
GGAAGGAAGAGGAAGGAAGGAAGGAAGGAAGGAAGGAAGGAAAGAGGAAGAGGAGGAGGGAGAGGGGGAGAGAAGAAAGAAGAAAGGAAGAAGGAGGGAGAGAGGGAGAAAGGGAAAGAAGGAGAAAGAGAGGGAGGGAGGAGGAAAAATATCTGCCATAGAACCATATGGGAAGGCTGTGTTGAGGCAGATGGAGCGGGAGGGAAAATAAGGACATTGCTGATGGGAAATGGGAACTGCTGAAGGGATGGGTGTTAGAACATCCTATGAGGAAGAGTCAATAATGAACAATGCTGCAACTATGTATCTCACTGTGATTCAACTTAAAATTTTTGTTTAAGAAAAGATATTCCAGGGGCTGGAGCAGTGGCACAAGGGGTAAGGCATCTGGCTTGCCCAAACTAGCCTAGGACAGACCGTGGTTCGATGATTACCAGTCGCCCGATGTGGTCCTCCAAGCCAGAAGAGATTTCTGAGTGCATAGCCAGGAGTAACCTCTGAGTGTCACTGGGTGTGGCCCAAAAACAAAAAAATAAATAAAAAGATAAATTAATAAGAGATAATCCAGTGTTTGAAATTCTCTCCAGGGATAATAGGATGCTACTACAATGCTCAGAATCAGATAGATTAAAAAAAACAACAGCAATGGAAGTGAAAATTAAACTTTTATTTGAATATATGCTGTATTACTCACTTTAAACATAGAATACTAAATTCCACCATTTCCACCAGACTAATAAGATTACTCTCATTTTAGAATTAAAACTCAGAAATAGAAACTTAGTTTATTTATAAGGTCTCCCAAATTGGTAAGATCAGAAGAAAGATTTCAATGTAAGTGTGCCTGAGTTACATACTAAATATATATATTTAATTTTTATCAAAATATTATTATTATTTATATATTTTAATTTTTATCAAAATATTAATCTCCCAAAGTTATTCTTTCTCAGCTCTAATCTCTAAGACCTGATGGAATACTCCATGAAATATCTTTTTTTTTTTTTTTGGTTTTTGGGCCACTCCCAGTGACGCTCAGAAATGGCTCCTGGCTTGGGGGACCACATGAGACACTGGGGTTCGAACCCAGGTCTGTCCTGGGTCAACTGCTTGCAAAGCAAACGCCCTACCACTGTGCTACTGATCCGAGCCTCCATGGAATATCTTAAATGAAATTTAAAAACCAAAGTAACTACTAAAGAACTATCAAAGTAACAACTAAAGAAAGACTCCAATTTTCATTGTATTGTCATCTAAAATAAAAGAATAAGCACATTTGAAATTAAGACAGTTACATGCTTTATGGTTTTCAAGTTCAGAAGAAACCCCAGGATAAGCAAATTGATATAATTATCAATTTCATATCATTATTACATCAGGAAGATGGAAGAGTTAACATCAGATGAAGCACTAAAAATGAACAGGAGAAAATCTCTTATTTGACACAGAAATGAAAATCAGATTTTCCTAACATCCCTCCACCAACATTTTCTTTTCAGTAGTTCCTAAGCTGATAGACTTAGATAGTAGTAGGACATTATCAACCCAACTACTGGCAGTAAAGTCCCAGAGTCCTCCAAAGAATCTAATGCACTGGAAAAGACATATTGAAATCAGAAAATCACTTCCCTCATATTTTATTAGGGGAACAGAAGCACAGGAGCAGGGACCAGGGAGATGGAAGGGGCAGATCTAAGTTTCCAAACCCACCATCAAATTCCTCTGGCTTTCCTGCCAGACTTTTGATTCAGAGTTTTGGAATGAACAATGAACATCGCCAACCATAAAATGATTAGCCTTCTGCTCTGCTGACAAAGGTAAAAAAGAGGAACCGTGTTAAAGGACAACCGGACCATCTCTCGGCAGCTCCTACAAGCTAGTTAATTATCTTCCATTAGCGCTGAACTGTCAGGATTGGCAGCAGCCCGTTAACTTCCTTGACCTTTCTCAGTCTGCACCTTGTTATCCTCCAATGTTTCATGTTTATAAAGATAGGAAACTCCAGCTGTTTCAGACTGACAGAACTTAATTTCCATTTGGCCTTCATTAAGATGAGAGTCAGAATCATTGAGACCAAATGGAAAAGCCAGACTGCTGGGGGTTAGGAAAAATTCAAATGGCGTTTTCTCTTTTATCTGGCAATTCATATTAAGGAGATGGACATCAACCTGCAACACATAAACCTTAAATCTAAAGGGCCTGATTAAAATTCTCTGCTGTAGAAGGAGGACCCGAGTGCCTTCGCCCACCAGCAATGGTGGTCTGGCTACAGCACATCTGTTCTTCTGGGAAGTATGACCTCCAAAGAGTGCTCAGCTCCCTCTGACATCTGATTCCAAGCTCAGGGATGAGGAATGAATTTGGGAAGGACAACAGTGCTGAGGTGAGTGGCAAGCCAACCTGTCCTCTGGTTCACCTTCAAAGCAAATCGGCTTCAATGTTCTATGGATGTTATGCCTTACACCAGTATTTTCTCAACCAGGGGCCATAGGATCACTCTGTGGGACCCCATGATATTTCATAAATAGAGGCTGCACAGCACAAAAGTGGGAGTCAACTGTTAAGATAGGGGAGTCATAAGATGTAAACAAGTTGCAATGAATCACTGTGAGAAATTCTGCCCAAAATTTTCCAGAAAACTTCTCCAACCTCTGCATAGAGCTTGGCTGAAGGTTCCATACTACTCACCTGGAGTACTGCAATAAGTTCTTGGGGATTCAAATACAACTTTGGGAATGAAAATAGACTCCAGTTCCAGGCATCTCATTTGGGTAAGACACTGCAATGAGTAAAGTGGAAAGTGCTCTCCATCCCTGCAGGTGGCCATGGGCCAGGGACATAAGCATAATTCAGATCATCCTACAGACTGGCACATCACAATATATGGGCACAGGGAAGTAAAATGAAGAGAGCTGTGACAAGCAATTGGGGATTTATCAAGGATCAGAAAAGGCGCGTGATCATAATACTAAAACTGAAATGATGAGTAAGGATCAGTGATGAAGGGAGAGAAGACATTTCAGGCTAAGGCTGCCACCTCCTCAAGACCAGGACTCAGTAACCCTTTTCTCTAGGACCCATTGAGTAAAACCTGTTTGACATTGAAGGTCAAACAGTCTGACTCAGCAACTCTGTTACCTTCAGGCGAAGCAGCATTTGTTAGCATGTTGGATAAATGGGTGCGATGGTGTTCAATAAAACTTTATTCAGAGCCACTATGATGTAAGTACATACAATTGTCACAGTCACTAAAGGGGATTTTTTTTCTAATTATTTTTCAACTATTTGCAAGCATTCCTATCTTTCCACAAACCTACAGAAACCAGCAAACTAGATTGGGAAGCTGAAACGGAACATGACTTGAGTTGACCACTACTTGCCAACCTTCTGAATGAGAAAGAAATGAAGGCATGAAGCACCTTCCTGTAGGAGGATTAAAAACATACAGAGGGTGAGGGATACACATTGGGTGGAGGTGGAGGGTGGTGGGGGTTGACAATGATGTCACATACAGAGTGACCTACAGATCCCAGCTTGCATCTCAGCATCTATCCTTGAATCCATTTTTATTATTTGGGGCAAGAAGAAGTGTGCTACACATAGCTATGCTCAGAGATTATTCCTAGCTCTGCATTTTGAGATCACACCTGGTGGTGCTCGGACAGACATATATAGGCTGGGGGTCAAATGCAGATTGAAAATGCCTCACTATCTCTATAGTGCCAGAAACCTCCATTTAAAAGGTAGAAAAAAATGAGAACTGCTTTAAGAATCACAGTTTGATGTTAGCAGAGTGAGAATCAGGATGCTAAATTCACTAACTCCTACTACACACTGTGCTTTCATATTCAGTAATTATAGACTTCTTTCTGCAGATTAAAACAATACAACACCGGGGAAAGAGAACTAGAACAGAAGACATTCATCTTACATGTGGCCAACCCTATTTCTATTCCAGACACTATAGAATTTTCTCATTGACCTCTAAGGTTCACTCCTGATTACATGGCAGTGCATAGCCCCTCAGCACTGACTGGTGGAGCCCCCACACACAACAAAACAAAAGTCACAAAACAGCTCAGTAACCAAAACAGAAAATGAGTCAATCACTCTGATTGTGGATATTTTGTCCCAGGGTGGCAACACCTTCTGTCCCCTAAAATCCCCCATCCCTATAATGTACTTTGAATCACTAAGTTTTTTTTTTTTGTTTTGTTTTGTTTTTTTGGTTTTTGGGCCACACCCGGCGACGCTCAGGGGTTACTCCTGGCTATTTGCTCAGAAGTCGCTCCTGGCAGGCACGGGGGGACCATATGGGGAGCCGGGGGATCGAACCGCGGTCCATCCTAGGTTAGCACAAGGCAAGGCAGGCACCTTACCTCCAGCGCCACCGCCTGGCCCCCGAATCACTAAGTTTTGGAGCACTTGAAAGCCCCAAGCAAATGTATGTGTCCCACCAAGTCTCATTCATTACATAGACTCTCCTTGCTGGACCACCTCCAAGCACTCTCCAACACCATCCCCAGATTCTCAAAGGTCGTGAACTTTCTCACACATCCCTCTCTAATGAGAAGCAGGAAGCTGACTTTACCATTCTCCATACTTCAAAAAGGATCATAACACCTAAAAATTGGAACCACCTGCAAAGGACTCTGACCAAAGGTCATTATCAATCCTATCATTCAAGGACAGGGAAGTTCAAATTTGTAGGAGATGAGAAAGGATTTGCCCCCCAACAGAGCCCCACGGCCAAATATCACTTCCTCCATGTTATGAAGAGGAAATGTTCTGGTCAGAATATCTGGACTTGGATTCTGTATCTACCACTTCGCATTTAAAATAATAAAATTCTCCGCAATTTAGCAGAGTCCAGAATATTAAGAGGACTGTCTTCAAGGGCAATCTTGTGTTCAAATCCTAGTTCTGTCTCAAACTTAACTGTCACTCTGGATGATATGTTTACTTTCACTAGGCTTTAGTTTTCATGTCTGCAATACACAGACCAAAGTGGGATGAGGAGGGAGGGGTGCTGCTTGCAGGGTTGTGGTTAGGGTTCAAAGAGATAATCTATGCCAAATACTTAACCCAGGGCCATGCACGAGCTAAGCATGTAAACATGGAATGATTTAACTGCAACCTCATCAATAAAACAGGATCAAGCTTCTTGCCAGAGCTGCTGGGAAAAATCAAAGAGATGGGCTGGGTCATTAGTTGGGTGCCAAGTACAGAGGGCCACAGTAACTGGTGCATTTGTTTGTGTGTGTGTGTGTGTGTGTGTGTGTGTGTGTGTGTGTGTGTGTGTTTTCTTGGTCTCTTTTTGTTGTTATTTTTTTCCACAAGGAGAAGGTACTTTATTTATAGCTTTAAATAATATCTTCGTTTAAGCACCATGATTACAAACATGTTTGCAGTTGAGTTTCAGTTACCCTAGCAACACAAAAACACAATACAAAAATGCCTTCTGCATACCTATATGTTCATTGCAGCACTATTTACAGTAATTGGAGCCTTCACCAGAGCCACTCCTTTTCTTCCCTGTACTCACCTCTTTCAGCCACAACAGCTTGGGGGCCTGCATCTCCACTGACATCACGCCACCCACATACTGTAGGACACTGTGCTTGGTTTGGTTGATCCTGTTCACTTGACTGACTGCTCGATGGTCCAGCCACATTATGATGTTCCGCTGGGAATCCCCTAGCACAGAAGAACAGAGATGGGGACACATGTGCATTCTCATCCTTCAAATACGTGAGACCATGGCTACTCATGAGCAAATGCATTTTCTTTAACCAACAGAGATTAATAGCAGCACACTGTCCAGGCTGCTTTGACAGTCCCTAGGCCTAGATTTCCCTTCAAGGGACTGGTTCTAGAACTATAGTACAAGGGCAATATCATCTGCACTAAGGACAGTGAAAATCCACCACTTAACTCAATTAACATTCATTGTTCCCCAATTTCCCCCTCTTTCCTAGTCCTTATATTCTAGGAAAACTTGCCTGAATATATATTTAGGAAAAGAAGTCTAAATCAAACCTTGGGCCTTTATAGATGCCTACTTCATATACAGGCAACTACTTTGATGAGATTAATATATATAGTGTACATCAATTGTCACGATCTGATAACTTTTATTTTACATTTTACTAGCATGTGAATTAATTTCAGATGATAGAGGTATTTCTGCTCCTTCTTCTAAAATATCATGATGCAATGAGAAGCACACACATTTGGGAAGCAGGCAGGCAGGGAAACTGAAAGGGAAGGATGAAGAAAAGGTGAAGATAAACTGAAAAAGTTTTAAGGATTGACTTAGTCTTGGTGTCCTTATAGGTAAAATGGGGACAGCAACACCCCATAGCTTATGAGGATTAATTGAGCTCTTTAATTTGTTAACAAAAAATAATGTACACAGGGAAGAAGAAAAAAGCATACCACTGTCTAGGCACTAAGAAGCATATTTCCAGGAACATAATTTAATTGAAAACCAGCTAGCAAAGGAAGATAGGCACTTCCCCTTATATATCTTTCCTGCCATCTTGCAACACAAGGTAACCAACTGTCCCTTTCTCCCTCTCCAGCCTCCCTTATGTCATCACATATTGATGGCAGGATATTCTTCTTCCAGACTCTGCTTCCTTAGGAAGAAAATGTGTTGGAAAGTGATGGCTTCAGCTGGAGATTCCAAGAAGGAAAACTTAAAAAGGGCTTCCTTCTCAGCCAGACATTTCTACACATCATTTTATTTTGTGGCTAAATAACTGCAGCAATGAAACAACATTACTAATAATGAATTTTTATGAAAGTCTTGGTGTGTTGCATATGCATGCCCCAAGCTCCGTTCCCATGTTATACCTAGCTAGCATCTCACTTAGTCCTCAGAGTATTCCACTAATCTAGTTCACTTTCAGTGAAAACCTGACTCCAAGGCTGATGAGATACCAACTCATTCACAACTGGCAAAAGCCATGTGTGTGCCTTGAATCAGACCTCTGTATATTGTAGGTAGGTAAGTTGGTAAAATTAATAAAATAGAACTAGGCATCTCATGAATAGAAAAATCAAAGTTTCATGAATAATGGAACCAGATGTACTATGTTAAGCCACAGTATGTCATTGTGGGTGCTTGTATTGTTTGTCATCTGTAGTCAAAGGAAGTATATGTAGAATATTGGGCAGAGTACAACAGTTACCTGCAGGTAGTTGGCATGAGTCCTGCGAGTAGGTTCCAGCACTACTGGGAGGAGCCCCTGAGCATCACATATTGCTGAGTATCCCCCCTCTACTTAGACTAGGAGTGAGGGGACTGAAATACTGGTGTTCATGGCTTATGCCTGATGGTACTTAGGGCTTACCCTTGACTCTATGCCCAAGACCTTCATGGTGTCTGGGAGACTACATATGAAGGCAAGTGCTTTAACTTGCCTATATTTTTTCTCCAGTACCCCCAGCCTATGTTTTAATTAAAAAGAAAAGGTGATGCAAAGATAGCAAAATTACATATGCTTATTTTAACTAGTGGGCTATCAGAGTCTGTTATTTTCAGTATGTTTTAAAAAAGAATATTGCTAACAAAACAAAAATACAAAGGCACCTAAAGAAAATACACCAAAGGAAAATACGAAGACACCTGTCCAACAGACAAGCAACCCAGTTTTACAAAATAATATGATGCTGCCAAACCTTCCAAGGTAGATTGAAAGACTGAGAATGGCTGGGATGTTCTCAGCATAGGGCAGACAGATTCCCCATTCTGCCTGAAGACACAACAGCCCACAGCCACAATTAAAACCTTCAACACAAAAATGGCTCTGCTCAACAACCCAACTTCACAAAGCTGCTGATCTACAGTCATTTCAGCACCATAGATCCTGAGCATGACCACATCTGCAGCTACATGGCACCTCTGAATTTCCTAGTACTGTTAGCCCAGTAGGATCACAGCAAACTGAAGGGGAACATTGCATGGTAGATACCAAGCTCAATGAGTGAAAACAGTAAAGCAAAAGGCTCAGCACATACCAACTAGCCCAGTAAGTTCTCAGATAATGACTTCAATAATATCTTATGAGGTATAGTTGATCACAAACTGACTTTTATTGATATTGATCTAAATTTTGTAATTCCATTTGCCTTTGTGCTGTAACAAACAATATGAAGTTAAAAAAAAGCTTCATGCTTGTTCACCAATTAAAAAATGTTTGCTGTTGATTAGAAAAAAGAAAGAAAATATTTTAATTGGGTCATCACCACAGTAAGAAAACATCTCAGTCTCTGGCTTCCCTGCCTGGAGACATTACAAATCTGCAAAAAGCTGCTCAAACAATAGGGACTCTTTGAAAGTAAGAGAATGTACATAAGATCTTCCATCAGGTCATCAGGTCATTCAAGTTGTGTATGTAGATGTGTGTAAGTACATAAGATCTTCTATAAGCCTATCCACATTGTCTGTATATATAAAGAGGAGTGATTCGACTGTTCAACAGTATATAAATTCTGTCCTTGCCTGCGTTGTACTGAGAGTCAACTGGATAGCTTTAACTCTATTTGTGTCCAGGTCTCATCCAAGAATCATCATGAAATCACCCTTCATGGATGGTGTGTGAGAGAAGTCAGTATTGCTTCTTGAATATTGTATAGTATGTATCTGATAACACCTGCTGCTTAAGTTTCAACTATAGATAGTCAATCAGCTAGTACCACCTCTACACTACACAAAGAGGTTACCAGAATTCAATCAACACAATGAGATTTGTGCAAACTCATGGTTTTGCTATACTAACTGTGATCATGGAAAATGTTCCTGTTAGATTATAACAAGATAAACTTGTTTCAAATTTGCAGAAAAATAACTGACTCAACAAAGCAATCACTTAATCTTTCATTGAACATCTGCATCCAGTCAGGCCCAGAACTGGGTGCTGGAAGACCAAGAAGGCTGTGTCTCAGTTGTTGTCCTTCCACAGCACTATAATGGATACAAGTTGTTATTTGGACTTGACCACTATTTGTAACCCACATCAGAGTCACATATGAGGTGATACAATACAAAGCAATTTCTTGGTGATGGATTTTAAGGTTCCAAAGACAGATACCAAGAGCAGAAAGGCTTGGATTTATCCTGGACCATGACCAATCAGTGGTTACTCAAGGCAAGAAGAATGAAGAAGTTTCCATACAAGACATAGCAGAGGCAACAAATAGCACATAAATCCAAAAATATTTTAATATGACACAATTAGAGGCAACTGGGCCGAACAAACTGGGAACTTACAGTTAGTTTAAGAACATTGTCATTTATATACAGTCATTTAATTAATACTCTAAACACCACAGAGAAAATGTTCCAGGGGCACTTGAGGAAGGAACCATACCATTAAATAACCAAAATGTCCAATTATTGGACTTCTGTTGAAGAGTAGTGAAAATAGTAAATGTCTTTCTAACCTCATTGGTTACTGTCTCTTCCTATCAAGAATTCTATAGCTAGTGGAACTGGAGGGATTGAACATCAGGGAGGGCAATTGCCTTGCATATAACCAATCCAATTTCAATCCCATATGGTCCTGCAAGCCTGCCAGGAATGATTACTGAGGATAGAGCCAGGAGTAACCCCTGAGCACTGCTGGGTCTGACCTTTCCCTAATACACACTCTTTCTCTCTCTCTCTCTCTCTCTTTCTCTCTCTCTCTCTCTCTCTCTCTCTCTCACTAGGAAAGGCAATCTGAGCTTAAAGGGGAGATGGGGATAGAAACTTCAGAAATAGGAACAATATTGTAAAGGTGCCTCTGCCCAACCCCATGGCTGTTCTGAGCTGTAATCTTCAAAGGAAGAAGGCATCAATAAAAGGCTTATAGGGAGATCACCTTGTTCAAGAGAAATGGTTAGTGTTTCTCAGCTGTTGTCCTTCATGTATTGGGATTATTTCTATAAAATCTAATAATGGAAACTGTTTTGTTGATCCTGTGGTTTCATTACAATGGCGATGGCTTTTGTCCAGATTCCACTGCTCCCTGCTTCTCTCACATTCTCTCCTGTGAACCACTCAAGAGGTGGGCACTTGCCTATTGATATAATGGGCTGTAAAGAATCTGTGAAACAATCTTGAAAATGCTCATCTTAGGAGCCGGGCGGTGGCGCTGGAGGTAAGGTGCCTGCCTTGCCTGCGCTAGCCTAGGATGGACCGCGGTTCGATCCCCCGGTTTCCCATATGGTCCCCCAAGCCAGGATCGACTTCTGAGCGCATAGCCAGGAGTAACCCCTGAGCGTCACCGGGTGTGGCCCAAAAACCAAAAAAAAAAAAAAAAAGAAAAAAAAAAAAGAAAATGCTCATCTTAGAGGAAAGTGGTGAAAGGACTAGATAACTGAAACTCAGACATGAGCAAGTTTCTGATGTGGCATCTTATGGGTAACTCAATTAAAAATACACAAATTAAAATTTTTCATTTGTTAGCATATATTAATGAATTTCAGATGCAATCCAGCTTAATAGAATCAGTTGAAAGACATGCAACTAGGGAAAAGTAGCTGCATTTGATGAACAGGCACATGTTAACCTTTTAGGTGAAATAAAAGTATTTCAACACTTGTAATTAGGATTGTAACCTAGTTAACCCTTTAATAGGCCTGTTAACAAGAGGAAATTCACCCTTAAAGAGAAGAAAAAGATTCTTCCAAAGAGGGTCACATCTGGGTGAATTTAATAAGGAACTTTCTTCTCGATTTCCACAGATTTTATTCTTAATAACTTAACTGTCCATTTCCCTGTGTTCAGCAGTTATCCAGATGCTAGAATTACCACCTAACTCTCTTAAAATGATCTTTTTAAAAAGGACCCCCTCACTCTCAGCCAACTGAACACAAACCACATGATTCAGTAAGGCTCATGAATTAGAATTTTGGGGGACTCCCAAGCTGGGCTCAGGGGTATAGGAACCAATTTAGCTATCTGCAGTTAACAGGGCTTTCAGGTCAGTACTAGGGTCTCAGGATGTACAACTACTCTGGTTCAGCAATGCCAGTAACACCAAAGCCATGCCAGGTTTTATGGGAAGTCTACAGATCTATACCCAAAGATGCTCAAAGATCAAGGGATTGAAATCTGGTTCAGGCGTATACAGGGCATATTCTATAACCTCTGTATATCTCCAGGCACCTGAGCTAGTAATTTTTAAATAATTAATCCGCAGTTGATAGTTCTATAGAGTTTAAGATCATATGTTCTAAGGGTTAGGAGTATAGTTCAATGATAAAGCATATGCCTTGGGGGGCCGGACGGTGGCGTTGGAGGTAAGGTGCCTGCGCTAACCTAGGATGGACCACGGTTCGATCCCCCGGTTCCCCATATGGTCCCCTGTGCCTGCCAGAAGCGACTTCTGAGCGAATAGCCAGGAGTAACCCCTGAGCGTCACTGGGTGTGGCCCAAAAACCAAAAAAAAAAAAAAAAGCATATGCCTTGAATGCATGAGATTTAGCTTTGATCCCCATCAATGCAAATATATATATATATATATATTTATATATATATATTAAAAGAAACTTTAATGATATTTTAGAAAATTAGAAGGCAGAGCTATGAGAACCTACAAGGACCTATGGGTCTTTGAAGATGCAGTATCATCCAAAATTAAAAATCTTCCAGCTTTAATAGTGTGTCCTTCCTGACTCAACTCAACTAAAGAAAGTTAGCAAAGAAAGCACGAGCTGCCACCCAGGGCAACTAGCTACAGGGTCATGTTTTTGGTGAGACAGTTCTGAGTCTGCAGAGCTGATATCTGCTAGTTATACTCATTACTCTACTCTCAGGTTCCTGAAGTGGTCAAAAGCTGGGTTGCCCTGCCCTCCTAGGTCAGTACACTGTTAACCAAGTCAGTGAATGATCACAGAGAACAACTGTTGTCCATCTCTGAACTTGATCTGAACTTAATAAGACTGACATGGCACACAGAAGATACTAATATAAAAAATAGCAAAATAATGGGAAATATTTGTATGTGAATTTGTGCATGTGTGCTCTCTAATCTTTTTAACATGTCATTCACAAAAAAGACAGAGGCAGGAGACAGAGAGATAGCACAGCAGTATGACATTTCTCTTGGACATGGCCAAACCCGGCTTTGATTCCTGATATTCCATATGGTCCCCCGAACCTGCTAGGAGCGATTTCTGAGTAAAGAGCCAAGAGTAATCCCTGAGCACTGCCAGGTGTGGCCCCAAAATAAATTTAAAAAATCACAGCAGTAGCAGAGTAGAGATATAGGATCTACTTGATTCCAACTCCAGGGCATTCCAGAGTTTTGTGATCTTTAATCTAAGAGATACTAATTAAAGAAATGAATACCAAAAGTGAGGATTCTTAAACACACTGTAGCAATTCTGGCCAAACTGGCTGCCAGTGTCTGTACTATACTTCTTTTTTATTCATTCATTTATTTTTTTAATAAGGAAGTATTATCCTTCTCTTTTATTTTTTTTCCTTTGGTTTTTGGGTCACACCCAGCAGCGCTCAGGGATTACTCCTGGCTCTACGCTAAGAAATTGATCCTGGCAGGCTCAGGAGACCATATGGGTTGCTGGGATTCAAACCACTTTCCTTCTGCATGTAAGGCAAATGCCCTTCCTCCATGCTATCTCTCTGGCCCCTTTACTATACTTCTTAGAGGGAGTGCATATTTCAGAGCACCAAAATCTCCACCACTTCCAATGTCTTTCCTTCATTACCAAATTAAGTATTACTAAAAAAAAAGTTACCTGCACACTTATGCTATCATTTTTTCTTAAACCTGGCCTCCATAAATTCATTATATTACCTGATCAGGGTAGACTTTTGCATCTGCAGCTACAGTGCTAGAACAAACTACTGACCAAAATTCCCCCAAGGAGACACAGTCTCACCTGCTATGAAAGATTTCTGATGATAGACCCAAAAGCCATTTTACATTTGAAACACCTCTAGCTGCACTCTCAAGTGTCTATTGGGACTAAAGTACTAAATGGCATGTCCTTTGGCCTAGTTTTGCTTCTGTATGATGCATGGTCCTATCTATCTATTTCATTTTCCTCTAAAGACTCTTAGTCCATCCACTACAATGAAAGAGCCTCACATAGAAAACAAAGGCAGGACCTGACATTCCCTTCCTAAGGCACTCCCAGACCATATGTCTATTTGAGGGTACTTTCTAAGCTTAGTAAGCCCATGGATCCTTCATCAAACTTTCTACTGGAGCTTCTGGGTAGTAGTCATGTCTTTCCCTCATTCAGACTACCAGGCCATCTCACTCCTATTGATTGCACTCCTAATTTGTAAATTCTGGGACATGATTCCTGGGACACCTTATTCCACCTGTAATTCTCAAGACAAGCAATGAAAGCCCTCTATCCTAATTTCCCCTGGTAAAAAAAAACCCTGAACTCATTTCACCTGGGCACTTTGACTTGATCAGCCAAGCCATACCCTGTCAGTCTCCCATCATGAACCAGGGAAAGATAGAGGAAAGGTCCTACCTTCCTGGTTTACTGGTAATGGATGAAACTCCTTGTCCAAGACAACCAGAGAACACGTGGCATCAAACCCAAGTCCTCGGATCTGGGATAAATCAATCC
>PVKC010034943.1:0-13607 GCA_004027635.1 Crocidura indochinensis
TGTATTTATATTAAAATGTTTTTAAAAAATATATAATTGGGCCGGATAGATAGCATGGAGGTAAGGCGTTTGCCTTTCATGCAGAAGGTTATCGGTTCAAATCCCATCACCCATATGGTCCCCTGAGCCTACCAGGAGTGATTTCTGATCATAGAGCCAGGAGTAACCCCTGAGCGCTGCCGGGTGTGACCCAAAAACTAAAGAAAAAAATATAATCAACTCACTGGAGCTTCGTTATAAATATGTTTGATCTTGGGCCAGAGTAATGAATGGAGCCGTAAGGTGTCTGCCTCGCCAGTGCTAGCCTAGGAGGGACTACGGTTTGATCCCCTGGTGTCACATATGATCCCTCAAGCCAGGAGCAATTTCTAAGCACATAGCCAGGAATAACCCCTGAACGTCACTGGGTGTGACCCCCCAAAACAAAACAAAACAAAATAAATATCTTAAATCTTAAATTTTAGTTATTATTAACATTATTATTTGGGGGAGGGCTTGGGGCCATGTCTGAACATTCTCAGAGGCTATTACTGGCTTGTTGTACAGGAGTAACCCCAATGGTGGTTGTACCAGAGATTGATCTAGGGCTGACTACACTAAAGACAAATATCTTCTATATTATCATATGAGTACTCAAAGTTTAATTATTAAATGAGAGTATAATAGCAAGTGAGAGTAGAGTGCTCAGGAACAGGTGATCAAACACAAATGGAAATATGTGTGAATGCATATATACATAATATATTATAAGGTGTAGATAGGTATGCATTATCAATATATGCTATATAGGCAGTATTTAATTATGCAGGAAGGAGAAAACAAATCACTAGTTGGCATGCTACTAAGTTGTTAATAAACCAAAATGATCTTCATAATACCCCATTCCCAAATACTATCTTTGAAATTAATTAATTTAATTTTATAAAAAGTTCTGTCCTATGATAAATGAGTGAAACATTCAGTCATACAGTTTTGAAGTCCTTAAAGTGTGGCCTGTTAGACTACATATTTAAAAGATAAGAATTAAGCTAGAGAGAGTACAGTGGATAAGGAATTTCTCTTGTGGTTGCTGACCCAGGTTCAACCCCAAGCACCCACATGGCTCAATAATTTCGACCAAGATTGAATCCTGAGTTTGCAAGGAGTATGTCTCAAGAACTTCCACTTGTGGACTCCGCCCAAAAAGATAAGAAACAAATTTACAATAATGTAAGATAACAGAGAAATTAGCACATTAGTCAAGCAGAAAGAATAATTATTTGTGTTCTGAAAGTAATCTAAGCAGTTTGGAAAGGAAAATTATCCCTGATTCCAAAAATGAAATTTAGATGTGATTTTTAAAAGACATGGGAAGGACATAGCATTCATGATATAGAAGACAAATGGTTAATACATATAAACTACTTTATCTTAATGGTAATCAAATAAATTTTAATCTAAAATATAATGTGAAATGGTTTATCTGATAAATTAGCAGAGTTTATAAAAACAACAATATTCTAGAGAGATTATAATGAGATTAATCTCACCCAAAGTTAATCTTTAAAATAGAATTCAACATAAATTGGGTGCATTTTGCAACCTGGCCAAATATATTTGAACATTAAAAAAAAACACATTTACTCTGGCCATATAGCTACTAAGAATTCTTAAAGTTTTTCTGAGGATTTTTCTCTTCATTTCCAATGGCTGTTTTAATGAGGAACTGAAAAGTGGTAGGCTCCAACAAAAGAGAAAAAAATGTGTCATATTTCTAGAAGTCAGAAATTCAAGATTAATATGTGGACAAAGTCAGTTCCTAGGAGTGCTATGAGGGTGACTCTGTTCCATGCCATTCTCTTTATTTTCGGGTTTCTCTGCTGCTCCTTAGCTTGCAGAAATACTACCCTCAGATACTGCCTTCATTCTCATCTGGTACACAGTCCCTGTCTAAATTTCTCTTTTTCATAAGGGCACTAGTTATAGTGAAGTAAAGACCATCATAATGGTCTCAAATTAACGTGGCTTTTTGCAGTAATTTTATTTCCATAGAAAATCAGATTTTCAGGTATTAGGATTTTAGCGTCTTTGGAGAAGATATAATTTAATCCCTAGCAATCTAAAACCTTTTTTAGTCTCAGCTAGGTGACTGACACGTGATTACAGTAAAAAGTTGGCTTGGAAAGGGTACAGTTTGTTATTTACATATATCTGGATCTTTATTTAGGAAGATTCCAATTGCTGAATCTAGAATATCTGGATCTTACATGACATATTTCTAAAGGTCCCTTAATCATGAAAGTTTCTGGGTGGGAATTTAACATACCTAAATGTCACAAGAGAGATGAACCATCAAGTAGAAACTACTTTACCACTTGGGACTTTGATTCTGGAATTTCCCAATGCCAAATTATTTGTGGATTCACTGACCAAATCAACTGCTTTCAAGACAAGGAAAAAAGACTTCCTCTTTGGAGGCAAATTGAATGGGTGGATGAAATCCAAGCAGTAATCAGGGAACGCAAAGTTTGTCTTAGTAATATTTGAACAATCAGGATGGATTGGTGCAACCATGATCTGGTCTAAATGTTGCTGACGGCCACAGGGCCACAACTGTACGTGGTTGGGGTTATGTGATTTCTGGATTATAATTTGGGTCTTCTAGTATGTAAGGCTTATTCCACTATCTTCTCTATTAACTGGGTTTTCCCTTTAGTTTGGCAAAGTTCTAGATAAAGCACTGGGAATTGAAAATATTATCTTGATATTTTTATATTCATTGTTTTTGGGTGAATAATATTTATAGGTGGTTGAAAGATATTACAGACAGTTCCTGTACTTTGTACCTTTCACTCGAAGTTACTTAATTATCATACAATATGAAAATCATACATTAACGTTGGTATAAGGCTCACAGAGTTCACTGTAATTTTATTATAGGTGTAAATTTACATATTCACCATTAGAAGTTAATATACAGTACTCACTCTCCCCACAAAGATCTCCTTTGTGCATTTACCTATCATAGTTTCATCCCTTGTTCTCATGTTCCCTCCAGACAAACACTAATCTGTTCTTTGTTTTTATCACGTCATTTCAAAAAAATACTATGAGGGGATATGGTGGAGGGGGACAGAGACAATAGAGGAAATAGATACTTTAGTATAAATTGTGATGTCATAATGTTCTATGCAGGAAACCTTACATTCGCAGTGACTAAAATAAAAATTGGAGAAAATAATAATATTGCAATCCATAATATAAGACCTTTTGAAACTGGCTTTTTTTTTCACTTAATGTAATTCCTTTGAGAATTTTCCAAATTGTTTGAATAAAACTAATTTTTTTCTGTTTGTTACTGAATAATGTTTTATGATAGGGATATTTTATTGTGTGTTTAACCAGTCAGTCACCATAGAAGGGCCTTTTACTCCTTTCCCATTTAGGACTCTTACAGACAAAGCTGTGATAAAAAAAAAATCATGGGCTGGTTTTTGTGTGAATGCAAGTTTTGATTTATCTGGGATAAATAGCCACAGGTATGATTTTGGGTGGTCTGAATTTCAGAAACTGACCAAACTGTTTTTCCAGAGTGGTTGTGCCTTTTTGTATTAACCTCAGCAGTGTGCACCAGATCTACTTTCTCTGAGTCCTACATAACATTTGATGTCACTGCTATTTTTTATTTTAATTTCTCTGAACAGTAGTTTGTAATACTCATTATGGTCTTCCTTTGCATTTCCCAAAAAGGTAGTAATGTTCAACACCTTTTTTATATCTTTTTTGTCTCCATATGAGCTCTTAACTGGCAATATTTATTCATGTCTTTTGCACATTTTTAATTAGATGGTTTTTGGATATTGACTTGTGACTGTTCTTAACAATTCAGCATGAGCCCCTTGAGGTGAATTGTTTGAGAAAATTTTCCTTCAGTCTATAACTTATCTTTTCATTTTCTTAACAGGGCCAGTCAGTCACCGAATAATTTTAATCATATTTCACAGGACTAACTTTAATGAAGTCCAGTTCACTGCTCTACTTTTCTCATTGATTGTGCTTTTGATACCATGTCTAAGGTATACTCACCAAGCACAAGCTCTGGAAGATCAACTCCTATTTTCTTCTAAAATGTTTACAGTTTTATATTTTGAATTACTTTTCATAAAAGGTGTGACATTTAGGTCAACATATTTTTGCATGTTAATAGCCAACTTTCCCAACATAATTTGTTGAACAAACTACCTTCCTTTTATACATTGTTTCTTATTTTTGTCAAAAATTAGTTGAAAATAGCATGCTTTCTTTATCTTTGTGCTATCTATCGATCAGTGCTTCTCCAATATTATATGGTTTTTATTATTTAGCTATTAACTCATCTTGAAATTTGGTACACTATTTTTAATAATTTTTTGCTTACTTGGTGTAAGGGATTTGCTTATTTCTCTACTTGTCTGTGTAAATTTAGAATGATTAAATATATGTGTATGTATACCAAAAGAGTCTTTCTGGGGTTTTGATAGAATTTCATTAAACCTACAGTTCAATTTAGGAAGAACTAAAATTTTCATTATGCTTCATTCCAGTCACAACTGACAATTGACACCACCCACTATCTGAAGCCACATAAAACCCAAATTTGCCTTTGAATGGGGACAGTTCTTGTCCACTAGCTCATACTCCAGAGACCAAATTCATCATAATATGTCCATGTGTCCCTAAAATTCCAGCCAAAATTGCCTCCTCTCACTTTTCAGATATTTGTCCAAGTGTGTTCATTTATGTATCTTCTGCTAACCCTAAGGAGGTTCTTCAAAGGGTGCCCTGCTATGGAATCTCAGTCATCGATCAAGGCAAAAACTCTCTGGAGTTTGTAGCCAAATATAATAAAAAAAGTTGAATATATCACTTCCCTACATGAAAATAGCACTGCTTTAGCAAGTCTATTTCTTTCTACACTCTTTGATTTAGTGACACTCTATGGTTTATGAAATATTTTTTACCCAAGCCCCACTGAAAGCATCTTTATAAAATAGAGCTCATCTTTGAACAGGTCATTTTGCTATTGAATTTTAACATTTCAAAAAGGAAAAGGGGAATATTTCTGACCCAGATAGTCTTTGAGCAAGTATTTAAGTGGGTTTCTAGATGACAGAATTTAAGTTCTGTTGACAGTCAATATAATCATCAGCTTGTAAAACAAAATCTATGTCCCTGCCTGTGTGTAGCAGAGGTAACAAGCTCTGCTCAAATCACTTCAGTGAGGCAACACAATTTCATTTCTGCACCTGCCCGTGTTGCCAGTTTTGACTTCATATAGTTAGTAAGTGACAGCACCAAGATTCCAAGATTCTAAAGAGAGCAGCCAGAAATCCAAGTCCAGGTACTTTCATTTATACCAACAAATACCTATTGGGTATTATTTAAGCCTGTGAAATATTTCTGAAAAATCACAGTGTGAGCTAAATTAGAGATGATACCATGTCTGTCTCTCTGTTTTTGTCTTTTGTCTCTGTTTCTGTCCCTCTTTCCATTGTCATTCCTAGAAATAAAAAGAAAAAAACAACAAGAGAAGTCTCCTCAGAAAGACAGAGAGTCTTCCTCGGGCAAGAAAATCTAGCCTAGCCTTCCCTTGGTAATTAGAGATAAAGTAGAAAGGATAAGGGGGTTCTTGGCTCCTGCACAGTGCAAAAAGGGAGAGCTGTTGTCAATAGAAGATGGTTCACTCTGGTACTAAGGTCCAAGCAGGAAACCTGGGGATCTAATGAGAACCTTTGACTTTGCATTCTCTTTAGAACAAGTGTAGAAGGAGACCTCATAAACTGCTTCAATAACACCCAAAAAGTGGCTTGCTCCGAGTTAATGAAAGTTGATCATCTTCACTATCCTGATGCTCAGAAGTACTCCTGAAATTTCTACAGAATGGGAGCTGAGAGTCCATCAGGAAGGTTTAATAGAGAGTATACACAGTATGCTTTCTGTGGTCTCAACCATATTCTCACCCCTGATTCTAAGACCCTACTGAGTTTGATAATGACTAACCTTCCTCTCCCAATCCCAAAAGACTAGCTTGAGTCATACCTCTTTCTCAGAAAAAAACCCCTAATAGAATCCCATAGGTCAGAGCAGTAGTACAGTGGGTAAGGCATTTGCCTTGAAATCAGACCACCCAGACAACTCTATGGATTCCATATAGTCTCCTGAGTCCCACCAGGAGTGGTTCTTGAGTGCAGAGCCAGGAATAAACACTGAGCACAGCCTGCTGTGATCCAAAACCAAAAGCAAAAATAATCCCAGAAGATACCAGAAACCTTAGAACACTGCAAAATCTTTCAGAAGCCCTTGGATAACTGTGATCATATTCTCTGGACAGATGAAAACAATTCCACGTTCTAACTTTTTTCAGAATACATGGACTTGGACTTGGATTTTGGTTGCTATTAAACATAGTGAAGATGCCAACCACTGTAGGTAAATGTGAAGTGTTCACAAAAGAAAATAAAATTAGGACAAGGCGAGAAGAAGGATGAGAGTAAGGAAGCTGAGAGTAAGGAACAAAAGAATGTAAAACAACCCATAAGGGCCTTCATCAACTGTAAAATTCCCTGGGGGAGTTTAGATAATCTGATGTGGATTTGTAGGAGTTTGGGCCTCAAAATGAAAAATGAAACAACCTGGATTAAAGGTAAGGGAAGATAACTAGACAGAAAGTCTGAAAGACAAGAAACTTACGGAAGGGAAAGGGGAGTGTCCTGGATACACTGCACATCTGGAAGCACCCATGTAGATTCGAGGACCATCTCTGGGGGGTATCTTACTTTTGTAGTGACTTGTCAAGGGAAGAGCATTAACTGAATTTAACATGGGCCTAGGAGAGGAACGCCTAATTAGAGAGAAGGAAGGACTGATGAACTTTGAGTTGGCCCTAAAATACCCAGAAAATTGGTAAATGGAGGAGTTTCCACTCCACATTTCAAGGTCACCTCATTGTCCTCATCTGGACCATTTATGAGCATGTTCTGTTTGCTAAAAACATTACTCAAGTCAACAACATTATTTCAGACTAAACTTAAAAAAAAAGTGCAGGATGTCAAACTCTGAATATATGTGGATCTTGTGTGCAGAGGGTCAAGATCAGAACCATCCCCTATCCTGTTCCTGATATTTAGACTATGAGGGACCATGAACTTGTTCCACACAGTGAGGTGGGAGCAGAGAGGGTGGTGCAATTAATTCAGGTCAGTCCACAAGTGGCTGAACCCAGATTTGTGCCTGTATCTGTCTGACTGCAGGATTCGGTCTCTTTTCCCTCCTTGCAGTCAAGCAGAAATGGAGGTGTAAGAAGGTTGTCCAATGGAGCAGGGTTGACATTCTTGGGAGGGTAGGAAGGCCCTGTAAATGTGACAGTTAGACATGGGCCCTGACCAAGGAGAGACCATTTCATGACTTTGTGGAACCAAAAATACATCAAAGCCTCCTTAAGAGTAGGATTAAGCCCCGGAGCTAGAGCAAAGGCTTTGCTTGAAAGAAAACTGAGTTCCATGCATAACACAACACAGTTCCCAAGCATCACCTGGGAAGAACCCCAACCACTAAGCAGTGGCATTGCCACTGAGTACTGTCAGCTATAGACCCCAGACCAAAAAACGTCTTCTATTCTCATACCTTCTGGACCTCCCTCCTACCTTGTCATCTTAAATCATCTTCCATTTCCAACTACCTCAGCGAAGTGAAGAAGAGAAAATACTTTTCTGACTGGCAGAATTCATCAAAGTGAATTGGCAATGCCTATCAGCCTGAAGCAGCACTTTGCAACTTGTCCAGTAACAAATCTTCTGGGGCACTTGATCTCACAGGAAACAAGGCGGGATAAATTCTTCCTACACTCTGAGCCCTCCCCCCCTGCCTCTTCTCCCCACTTCCAAAAGATTTAACATCTCATTCAGCTTTTGACGAGCTGTTTTATCTCTGTAGAAACACTGTTGATCTCTGTCGGACCTCAACAGCCTTGGGCAGAACAAACAGAGGGAAGGGGGAGCATGGTCCCCAACAGTGATAAATACCTACCATCTTGAGCTTCTGACGAACACCATGACCTCCAATGTGGCTGCTGAGTTGCAGCTGTTTAACAACGAAAAAAACCATCCTATTTTTCTGTAATTCCAGGGTCTTCAAGTGCGAAAGTGAAAGAGAGAGAGAGAGAGAGAGACAGAGACAGAGATGGATCCCTTGGCAGATGACACCTTTCCATCAAAATCTAGATACAGCCACTTGCTGGCACTTCTCAAAGGCTCTCTGTGACTTTCAAACCAAGACCAAACACCTCTTCAGAAATGGAACTCTGAGGATAGATATGCCAAGAGTAAGGAAAGGAAAGGAGAAAAGGAAAACTGAAAAAATAGACCAACTGACTTAGACCACAGAGCTAGAAAGTGGGAGTGAAAGGAATGAAATGTAAAGTTTGAAAAGAGATAGTAATGAATGCTTGGTCTTGGTTTACAAAGCAGAAATTAATAAATAGTGAGGTGAGATCTTAGAGGGGGGAGTGAAGAGGATTAGAGGTGATATGTCTGGCATAGAGGGTATTGGGCACTTTGGTGGTAGTGAAGATAAATTAATTAATCCCATCATAACAATAAGCGTTAGCTCCATCTTAACTATGTTACTCACACTCTAATAAAAATAATAAACTAAAATACAAAGTTAAAAATAAGTAAGCAGGAACAATTTCAGGAACAAAATGAGTTAGAGTTCAGTTATTGTTGTTATTTGGAAAAAGATATTAATTTAGTAAAAACTGAACTAAAGATTTCTAAAGTAGAAAAGTGTTTTTGTACCCACAAAATAATCTTAGTATGTGAGCCACTTCTGGGCCTGTCAGAGAGTCAGAAACATCTTTTCTTTCCACCTGTGTCACAACTAAAGTGCAGTTGCACGGGCAGAGCTGGAAGACAGCAGTGAGTTCTTGACTCAACTTGTCATTAAACTGCTTCACATTGCCTTTTTCTTCCCAGAAGAAAGTGAAACAAGACAGGGGCTGCAGAGAGATTCAGCAAATAAGTCATTTATTCCAATAGCCCATTCATAAGCAGAGACAGCAAGTGGTGGTAGCCAGTACTTTGATAGCCAAGATCCCAGCAGGTCTGGGAAAATATCCAGAAAGAAATGCTTTATCTGTGGACTTGACTAAAAGCTCTCTTAACTTAGCACCCAGGTGAGAATCTAAAGGAGTATATAATGGCCCTTCACACCTGGTCAATGGGTATGTGGGAATGTCTCATGAGTTCACTTTGAAATCCCTATCTCAGCTCTGATGGGTTCTGGGAGCTTTCCACATATCAGAGTAGAAGATGAGGGTTGAATCATTTTTCTGATTCTCAACTATAATCCCCAATACTAGTACCATTCTCTCTCTATCTGTGTCTCTCTCTCATACACACACACACACACACCACGCATGCACGCACATACACACACAAATACACAAACACAGGAGCAGATAATTAAACCTACCTTGTTTTCACTAACAAAGTAATTTGAGGGTGAGTTGATATGTGGGAAAGCATGCCTGGCAGTGTGCAAGGGCTACTTCCAGCTCTATGCTTAGGAGTCACTCCCAGCATTGTCCTGAGGATCATGTGGTTTTCAAGGATAAAACCCTGAAATTTATCAGGCAAAACATGCATTCTCTTTGATTCCCAAAGTGATTTTTTCTTTTTGTTGGTTTTTTTGTTTTTATTTTTTTGTCTTATACTGTGCTTCTTTATTGTTCCTGGCTCTAAATGCAGTGGACTTGGGGGATCATATCAGGAGCCAGAGGTAGAACCCAGGTCAGTCACATGCAGGACAGGCTGTATTTTATCCGCTGTATTTTATCTCCCCAGCCGCACGGTGGTTTCTTCAGTGACAACAACCAGATACCCTGGATCATCCAGCTTCCCATGGAAATACCCTTCCAGGCTGAGCAGGCACCTTCAGCAGAATGATCATCAAGGACTACACATGCCAGAACCAAGCAGAGTCGCTGTGTCAACTGCCTCATTTAATCTACACAAAGAAACATGAGGACTACAGTGACTAATCCACAGATTCAGAGGCATACTGGAAGACTAGAGAGTCGATTGTCTGCCAACCATCAACGGAAAAATACAGGTTTAAAGAAAGAACCACCAGGATGGGAACTGAGAAAGCATACAGAGTGAAAGTGAATGGTCTGGAGAAAGTCTAGGTCAGCTGCCAATACCACTGACTAACGCTTCCTCAAAGAGGTCCCTTCAATCTTATCCTTTCCAGTTCTACCTAGAATGAGAGACATTGATTGAGAAGTGGCTGGTGAACACATTCCCACAGCATTAAATTCCACAGAACAGAGTAGGATGAATGAAATAAGGCCTGTTCCACTTTACAGACGTCCAAACTGAATGTCAGAGAAGTACTTTCCCAAAGTCCTAGAATGACCAGGTTATGAAGCTGAGTTTCAAAACCAGGTTTTTCGACTTCTGAACCCAGGCACTGTCTTTTCACTGCTTATCAAGGCAGAGATTCGAGGCAAAGGGTTCCTCTACAAAGAAAAAGTGGCCTAAGGAGAGTTCATTTTCTGTTTGTCCAATCCAGGGGCTCTCGATTCCAGCTCTGTTACACTTAGACTCCATACATTTGTGCTGGTCGGACTGCTCCATGCATTTCTGACCTCTGTCCTTGAGGGACCAGTAGCACTTAGTGGCCACCAGAAAGCTAATAAAACATAACCACCTTCCCAGGTTTTCTATGTGGTAAAACAAAGAAGAGCATAAAATAAATTCCTATTTAGAATTATAGATTTAACCTCTCAATTATCCTAGCAGGAAAGAGCTATATTTAGCATCCATGAGAAAGAACCAGACTGGGGAGAGGCTTCTAGAAGAAGTGAATCATCTATGCTCTCATCAAGGACACTGTCCGCCCCTCATGGCACTACTGGAGCCTTTCTGGAAAGTGTGTTTGGTTCCCCCAGGGCTCCCAGCCCTCCTCTCTCATTCACTAATGAGGACTACACTTTGAAATGGAAGAAAGTCTCTAGAATCCAATGTACTACTTCTCTGCAGGGTCAGAGTTTAAGTGGGCAATTCTGACTTAGTCACTTGAGAGTCCAAATTAGCTTTGCTTCTCTGTGCATTAACTCCCCTCAGGTGTCCTGTTTAATGATTAGACTATGCTTTACTCAGTTCTTCAAAGCAGAGGAATTGGTGCGCCCTCCTCTGGCACTTTCTATCTGCTAGGGCTAGGTAGAGGCAGCTGGATTCTGAGAATTCTGAGACCTACAGACCTGGTCTTGGGTAGTGATGGCAGGCAGACCTGAGACAAGCCCAGGACTGTGAATTGGTTCCTATAAGCAGACCTCCGATTTAGAAAGTGAGGTTTGCCCAAGATGAGAAAGGGAGAGAAGCTAATGAGATTCTACTGCTCTACTTCTCAATTATAAGGACTTTACATCTTGGGGCCAGAGAGACTGTAAAGCAGGTAGGGAGGGCACTTGCCATCCTTGTGGTCAATCTGGTTTTAATACTGGGCACTCCTTATGGTCTCCAAAGCTTGCCAGGAATGATCCTTGAATGCAGAGCCAGGAGCAATACCAGGCCATCACTGGATGTGTTCCAAAATTAAAAAAAAAAAAAGACATGAAAGTTTTTATTTCTCTCTGATCATTTTTGTAATACAGGTGTATTTGTTATATAACATTTACATATAAAGTGGCCATGTTTCTCTTTCCTCTACGGACAACTGGGAAAGCAAGAATGGGGGCTAGAAGTCACAGCACCTTGGAACAGAAGGAATAGGCACATACCACCTCACATCTCAAAGTCCACGCTGTCTACACCTAAGTGTCTCTCTGCATGTTCTCCAGACAGAAGCTCTTGCTATCTCCAGTTTGAAAATGAGGAAATTGATACTCAAGGTTCTAAAGTAGACTCCCAGATTCTTTAATAGTAAGTGGAGAAAAGGGAAAGTTAACTCAATTACTTTTGCTCTTTATACCCAACAATTTGGGATCGCCCTTCAGTTTCCAATCCACCAAAATCTCAGCATATTCTAGCTTTTGACTCCCTAATTTTATTCCACTGCCTGCTCCCAATGGCCTTTTTGTGTTCATATATGCCCAAATTATTCCAAATGTATACCAACTTTATACATTATTAACCTTTCCTTTTCCAGATGGGTCTAAGTTGTAGGTCAAATGTCCTGGGTAGGAATGTTTCAGAGGAGAAAAATCAGCTAACTGACTAAGTTTGCTGAAACAAGGCAGGATATCTCTCAAAAACTACAAAAGACTTTATATAAGTCTTAATAAGTACCTTTGCCTGTGATTTTATTTTATTTCAATTTTTTAAAAATAGGAGCCACTCACAAAGATATTTGGGAAAACTTGGACTTCCAAAGATCTAATTCAGGACCTCACACATGCCAGACATATGCTTAATATATCTGAGCCCAAATCTCAGGCCCCTAATTCCTGTTTTAATGTTTTGTTAACATGAACTCTTTTTATACTTAGATCAAACATCTGGTGTCAGTATATGGTTGCGTGCCTTAGCAGATTCTGGTAAAACAGAGGTTAAATGACATTCCCAAAGTCACCTGGGACAGAGGGTTTTGAGAACAGCTCAGCTGGCCCCCCAGTGCCCATCCTTTCGGCTCTTCATATCCAAGTCAGTAAATGTTTATTGTTCTTCCCTCTTCTTTCCAACTACCTCTAGAGTAATTTCCACAGTAATATGACAGCTACTATAGAATACCTTATTTTACAGTTTCCTCTTTGGGGCTTATTTACCCAACTTCTCTAAAATATTTCTCTTTTGACAGGAGCATAATAATGTTCTGCAAAGGAAGCTTGTACTGGGCAGTGAGATGTCAGATGTGAACATACTGAGTCATGTAAACACGCCTTTCAGGGGCCTTCGCAAGCCTCCAGCTGGAGGTCACTCTGCGACAGTCTCGGGGAGCTGTCACATTCAGTGTTTTGCTTAGGCTTCCCGCAGCGAGTTTTCCTCCTTCCTAAATAATGAGAGCTTTTGTAGCCAGAAAGTGGGATCTGATTAGTTGAGGTTAATGTGAGAAGATTTCACAGGGAAGGAACTGCTTCTCTAAAGTCAGTCACAGTGTGATGCATAAGGAGAATAAGCAAGGGGAATGAAAGCAACTAAGGCACTGTGGAGTGTTTAAAGATGAGGAGGACCAAGGCACATGAAAAAATGCTCCTTGTCACTAATCATCAGGGAGATGCAAATCAAAACAACTATGAGATACCACCTCACACTACAGAGATTGGTGCACATCACAAAGAATGAGAACAATCAGTGCTGGCGGGGATGTGGAGAGAAAGAAACTCTTATCCACTGCTCTTGGGAATGCCATCTAGTCCAACCTCTATGGAAAGCGATATGGAAATTCCTCTAAAATCTGGAAATTGAGCTCCCATTCGACCCAGCTATTACACTCCTAGGGATATACTCTAAGAACACAAGAATTCAATACAAAAACCCCTTCCTCACACCTATATTTATTACAGCACTATTTACCATAGCAAAACTCTGGAAACAACCAAGATGCCCTTCAACAGACGAATGGCTAAAGAAACTGTGGTACATATACAC
>PVKC010034944.1:0-13597 GCA_004027635.1 Crocidura indochinensis
TTGAACAGGCATAGAAAGTATAAGAATACATTCAATATATGCTATATTTGACATAGATGCTATGAGGGTATACATTGAATAAGAAAATACTGAATTCATTATAATTTTATAGGGGATCCAAGTTTATTGTTATAACATAATTCCTATCATTTTATTATTCTTTATCCATTTCTTTTTATTTGAGGCACTGTAATAGACAATGCTGTTCATGATAGATGTTTATGCTCACAACATTTCAAAAGAACTATTCAACCATTCCACATGGTCTATTTCCATTCTTGAGAATTTCAGGCTCCCATTCTATCCAGCTCTCACTACATTTTAGATTTCAGTTCTTTTCTAGAAAATATCTAAGGTTCTCTTGCCTTTGACTATTGTTATTGCATTTCTCTGCTCTTGTTAATTTTATATCTCACAAACTATGTGTCATTTCATCCCTAAAAACTTTGAAAGACATAAGCCAAAATCTTTTCATGTAATTTCTACTTTCATCCTGATGCTCCAGAGATAAATCCATAATAAATCTCAAGTAAACCATTTGGGTGGGATCAATTGGGAATCCTTACATGCATTGCCATGGCCTTCTCATGTTTTTCATGAAACTGTACCAGATAAAATGGAATAAGCAAAAATTTACATAACTTTACTTATACTGAGGGCCTTGTCTATTATGATAGCAATAGAAGCTTTAAGGCTTATATAGAAAAGTGTCCAAACCAGAGGTATACTTTAAGTATTAATAAGATGTTTGATTTAATTCATCTAATGAAGATTTAAAAAAAATAAAGTAAGCAAGCAAAATATACCAAAAGCAAACCCTTGTATTATCCTAGCATACTGATAGTCAGCAAAGGAGAGGGATGGAGGTAGAACAGGGAACAGCAAAAGGGGAGAAATTGAACTGGAGCTAATGAAATTCTAACATTTCAGGGCATGTTGTTATGGTAGATACAGATACTGAGGAATGAAGTTATTACCATGTAGTAAACCTCCATGAACAAAGACATGAACAAAGACAATGCAAATCTTGATGACTTCTACTTCACTTTTTAATTACCCTTAATTTGGGGTTAGTTTGAAGGCCAAATCCAGTGGTGTTCAGGTAATATTTTTGATTCTGTGCTCAGGAGTGGCCCTTGATGATACTCATATATGATACTTGGGGTTGAAGTAGAATCAAAATGCATGCAAGGCAACAAACAATCTGACCTCTCTATTCTCTGCAAGCCCCTGATTAACTTGCTAAATTAACTACAAGTTTGTATAGAAGAGTCACATATATACTTTTTATTTTTTTTCTTTTTTCTTTCTGTCAGCACTCAGGGGTTACTCCTGGGTCTGAGCTCAGAAATCACTCCTGGCTCAGGACACCATATAGAATGCCGTGATATTGAACCTGCTTCTATCTTGGGTCAGCTACCTGCAAGGCAAATGCTCTACTGCTGTACTACAATTCCGGCCTCAGGAAGGAGTCAGATTTTTATTTTCATTTGTGGCTTGAGCTCAACTGTGAGCTATAAGAAAAATTATAACCAATATAGAAGAGATTTCAGATAATTATTATTTTTCTGAAAATAATCCAAATACATTTTACTTTATATGTATATATATATATATATATATAATTTCAATCATTGGTTGAATCTACCTAGATTAAGCAAAACATTTTTATTTTAAGCAGAAACTAGATTTTACAAATATCCATTTGTCAATGGCCTGATTTATCACATTTTAATTTAATTAAGTAAAATATTCTGAACATCATTGAACTGACCATTTTTAAGATTATTAACTTTGCAATGCAATATTAAAGCCCTCTGATGTTACTCTCCAGAAGGTTTGAAAAATAATTAATAAAATCAAGAATTCTTATGGCTTGGGTTTAAATCATGTTTATTTTAATTGAATTAGTTCCCCTCTGTTGGCCCCTCTAAGCCTTTATAATTTTCAGTTAAGCTTTCAAAAGTACTTGCATTGTAAAACCAGAAATATAAGAATAAAATAAACCTTTTTACTGAGCAATATTGCAGCCATAGAAATAATATAGCAGTCAAAACACTTGTTTTACATGTGGCCAATACAGGTAACACAGGTTTAATACCTGGGACCCCATATGGCTCCATGTCTACAAAATAGAGATAGCCCTGACTTCTGAGCTAATAGTAAGTTTTGACCACCACCTGATTGGCATACGTCTCCCCACAAAAAAATAAAGACAAAAAAAAAGACGACTGTTAATTCAGTTTTTAAAAGATCGTTGATAGAATAAGTGAAAAACAATGAATATTGTGTTTTGAAAAGAGTGATTGTTGAAGTTCCCTTTAAATTTAAATTTAGAAAACATAGCAAAAGCATCATTATTCCTTAAAATCATCTTGACAGACTTTTTCTCAATAAAAGTAATGATATTTGGGAGTCAAACAAAAGCTTGCACCTACTAAACATGCTTTCTTAAGTATCTCATCATACTAACCAAGATTATTTTCTGTTTAAACACAGCAATGGGATTCCATTTTTTGTTGTGTCTCATTTCTTTATTCTTATTAAGATTTCAAAGATTGCTAGGATAATAGAAACAGCCTGTGGAAAGTCAGGTTAAAATTGATATTTAGATAGCCCTTGGAGGCATTTTGTTCTGCAAGATGCAAGGGCAAGCTCCAAAGTAAATTTGTTGTTGTTGTTGTTGTTGTTGTTGTTGTTGTTGTTGATTTTGGCAAAACCCAGTGACTCTCTGGGGTTACTCTTGACTATGTGCTCAGAAATCGCTCCTAGCTTGGGGGGCCATATAGGGCTCTGGGGGATAGAACCTCGATCCTTCCTAGGCTAGCGCAGGCAAGGCAGACGCCTTACAACTTGTGCCACCACTCCGGCCCCCAAAGTAAATAATTTGTGATCCAGTTTAGGAGTTAATATTTGGAGCATATTTAAGATATACACAATGAATGGAAGTTTTAGATGATATTTTAGAGGAGAATATTTAGCCATTCTTTATTCATATTTTAAAAGGGAAAATGATGCCTTGGCAAATGAATATTATTCCTATAAACTCATATAGTTAGAAATTATGTGTGAACCAAGGTTCTCTACTTATTTTGAACACCCCAAAGGGAATAAGTCTTAAGAAATGTTCTTTGAGTGTCTCAATTGAATGTCTCAGGTTCATTCCAATAAAACATAATCGATCTGGACATTGAAAAAAATTTAGGCCATAGGGAAAAAGATTCGATAAATGCAGATCAACATAAAAATATATATAATATATGTGAAGAGCAATGAATTACCTTTTAGGGAAAACAATTACTAGTATAAAAATTTAGTTCAATAGCTCAAATGTCATTCATTATGCCACCAGTTCTATTCTTTGGAACACTCTGGGAAACAGATTCCAGGAACAGCCTAAGACTGGGTGAGTAAAAAATGAGAATATTCAATAATGTGCAAACATAACCTAACCAAATATTAACACATCTAACACATCGAGCATTGACAATGGGTCAAATCTTGTATTAGGAGAACAAAGTAACTTGTCATGTATATTGCACATTTCATGCCTGCTGAATTTTATACTGTTATTATACTATTTGAATAATGAACAAAATTTCATAGGCATGGTTGATATTTACAAAAAATGCTAATAATGGGTCAAACTTGTGTCATCTCTCACTTAAAATTACATTGGACATGTTAGACATCAGTAAATAAGTTTTATTGTTATAATCGTACTATGTTATAATCATATGTTATAACTATACTATCCCTATTATGTATGTTATATCCTATATACTATCCTTAGTATATTATAAGCATACTATCCCTATTAATTTACAATATGTTAATGATGGTTGGTAGTAAAATCAGAATCAGAATTATCTGATATCTTACCTGACCAGTGAAATTTCCCAACCAGTAACTATAATACTTTTGTCTTGTTCTCCTTGTACATGTAATAAAGAAATATAGAGAATATCATAAACTAGAATTACTATAGTATCAATACTAAGTAGTGCATATATTTTAAGAAAATAAAATGGAATGTTTTCTAGAGCATTTATCAAGTACAAGACATTATGCTAGAAATTTTATATATGTTTTATTTGCCTTAAATAATAATAATGGCCTTTTCTTATTACAATGATATTTTATAAGGCTTTAAATTCTGCCCTAAGGTTAGTCTAATTATCTTAAAAGGATAAAATTATTGTTCACAAGCCTTGAATATTGTACGTAGTTTTAATTGCAATGATACCTATGCAGCAAAGGACATTGAAATAGCAGACAGAAACCCCAAAGATGCTCTGACAGGTGTCCCTGAAAATAAAAAAAAAAAAACTCTCCCATTCATGGAGCATAGTAGAAGATCATGGATGAAGTGCTAGTTGGGATTGAAAAGAAAGGACCAGTCAGGTCTGGAGGAGGCCTAGAAAACTATTTAATCTTTAAAGATTCTCAAGTCAGGGTGACAATTTGAAGAACAAAAGGAACCTAAACATTTGCTTCTTCTCAATACACCTCTGCCACTACATGAGTTAAAAAGTGTGTGTGGGGGGTGAGGGGGTGTGTCTGGGGGATTGTGTCTGGTGGTGGGTATGTGTGTAGAAATAAAAAACTGAGTCTGATGCTTAATGGAAAAACTGTGCGGAATACAGCTAGAACTGGATGGGGTGCTTATTCGAGAATGTTCCAGAGGTGAGTCCTTCCTCCAAAAATAAATGCACTGTTTCTTCAAAATTATGGTGCAGGAAGATGCCCAACTATCCCACTGTGTCTTCAGGGATACTCAGGCAGCATTAAACAGTGTGGGGCTCACTGGATGGCAGGAGCCTGCATTGAGTAGTGTCTGTGTCTAGAATTGCCATGCTCAACATTGAATGTGTAGAATGAATGGAATGGAATGAATCAACTGCATATTAATCAGAAATAGAAAGCATGGTGCAGTTGGTCCATCTGTGTTTATGATGGTTCTTGGGACAGTTAAGAATTTCAACCCTACAGTGTCCTCTTAATCAGGTTTCCAAATAGAAGTCAATTTGCCTAGCTTTGGCCATGGGACCTTGTGCTAATAAGTTCCTGCAGCAAAGCCAAAAAAGCTAACAACTCTCCTTTCCATGTCTCTGATATTGAAGTTGGCAAGAACACTGACTTCTCAATGTATGTCCTGAAAATACTCATCATTCCAAAAAAGAAACTTTTCTTAGAAACAGAATGTACCACATAAGATGGCACTAAAATTACATATGGTGTCATTCAATGTCCCCCTATAAATCAGCCACCAGGAAGCTTTCTACAATGTGGTGGTGCTTTGAACCACTTTTATTTACCATCCTTTCTGCACTGGACTTAACTTGGGAGGCTCTTATTTATCTACCACAGCTACATGTGTGGGACTGATTGAGTATTGGTACAAAAGCTGAGACCATTCGTCTCATCACAGAACAGTTGAGTGGACAAGTTGTTTGGAACACAGATGTCATCTTCTCTGTGTAATTTGCAGCAGAGTAGTCTGAGGTGTTGATAGAGATTAGGTGAAGCTAAAAAATGATTGGGTTACTTTGGAAAAGTGATTGAGTTTCTTAAAGAGATAAACAGACATTGGACACATACAACAAAGCCATTGCACCTTCAGAGTTCATTTAAAAGACATAAAACATATGTCTGGGGCCGGAGCAGCGGTGCAAGCGGTAAGGCAATTCTGCCTTGTGTGCGCTAGCCTAGGACGAACCATGATTTGATCCCCAGGCACCCCATATGGTCCCCCAAACCAGGAGCGATTTCTGAGTGCATAGCCAGGAGCATCACCAGATGTAGCCGAATATCCAGAAAATAAAAAAAAAAGAAAACATACGTCCATGCAAATGTGTTTGTAAGATTGTTTACAGCAGCATGATTCATAAAGTCTTGATGAAAATGAATTTACATGTTCATCTATTGAATGGATACAAAACTTGGCCTATTCAGACAATGAAATACTATTAAGCATAAAGAAAAACAATGCTTATTATGCCTCTCAGACAAACTTAAATTTTTGTATGTAGGAAAAAAATTCCAGGCATAAAGCAACACATTCTATGTTTATGTCTCATTCTATGTATATGAAAAGGTTACACTTTAGGTATAAAAATAGGTCATTACTTGCCTGCAATTGAGGTTGGAACAGGATATATGTGCAAAATGAGCAAAGGGAAATAATTTCAAGTGAAATAAATGTTCATTAGTATGTTCTATAATACTGTATATTTACTACAAGCCAGAGAAGTTTACACATGTATCGATGTGTGTTATTGAATGTAAATTATACCCCTATGTTTCCTTAAAATAGGACATTTTTTTTTTTTGGTTTTTGGGCCACACCCTGTGACGCTCAGGGGTTACTCCTGGCTATTCGCTCAGAAGTCACTCCTGGCAGGCACGGGGGACCATATGGGGAACCGGGGGGATCAAACCACGGTCCGTCCTAGGTTAGCACAAGGCAAGGCAGGCACCTTACCTCCAGCGCCACCGCCCGGCCCCAAAATAGGACATTTTTAAGGGAAAACCTTGATTTCAAAATATGAGAAATCACAATTAGAATATTCAAAAAAACTAAATATAGAATACTGAGTACCCTGTAAGTCTTTAGCATCTAACACCCTCCTATCTCTAGTGACTTCTACCATCTAGTATGAATTAGCTGAACGTGTCAGTGCTTTTCTCTTTCAGTATCTGTTTCTCCCCTTGAACCCTATGTCCACCATGGGTAAAACCTTCTTAGCATGGAATACTCTCATTACTGTGCTCTGCAGACTTGTGACATACTGAGTGGGTGGCTCTTTGCACTAGTGAATTTTGTTAGCAGGACTCTTCACAAGGAAAGAGTGCTCGTAGAGTTGACCATCATTTGCCTTTTCTGCCCACTTTACTCCTCTCCTTCTGTTCTTTGTTTTTTCTTTATTTTTCTTCCTTTATGTCTGCTTTTGTATTTCCACTTCCACTTAGTGCTTCAAGCACTAAAGCTGTTTTCTGCTTCTAGAATTTTAGCTATGGCCTCACTGAGAGGAGAGTTATATACTGTCTGTATCTTACAATAAACTACAGGTATTTTACAGTTGCCTCATCTCAGGTATAATGGAAAGATCACAGGTTAAAGGTCTAACTAGAAGGCAGAAGTACTGAAGAATTGTAAAGTTCTATGCATGAAACCCTGTCAGAAATAGAACCATAAACCACAGTGCCAACAGTTAGAAAGACTGCATGTCTTAGAGACAAGCAGTGAGGGAAAAGGAAATGGGGATATTGATCAGGGAAGAGGATAGTGTTGGAACACTCAAAGCATAAATCTCAACATAGAGATTTTTGTAATTCACAGTGACTACATCAAAATAAAATTAAAAACTAAGGTTTATAAAAAAATTTCAGAGTAAATTATAATATCAATAGGTTCCATTCACAGCACCCAGGGGAATTAACAAAATTTAGGCACTACTTTTCAGTTGTGATAAAAATAAATTTAAAATGTCTTGTTTTCTATTTACATCAATATGAAAATACATTCCATACAGATTGAATTACTTTTTAGAAGCTGGAGTAATAGCACAGAGGGTAGAATGTATGCTTTGCTCATGGCTGACACAGTTTTGATCCTTGGCAGTCCATATGATCCCCCAGCCCTACCTGGAGTAATTTCTGAGCACAGGGCCAGGAGTAACTAATGAGTGCTGCTGGGTGTCACACACACACACACACACACACACACACACACACACACACACACACAAAAGAAATTAATTAAATTTTATCCAAAAAATTTACTTGAAATAAAATTATATTCAAATAAAGAAATCATTCACCCCTCACCTCTCATAATCTCTGTTGATACATGAACATATTTATTTTATACTAAATAAATTATAAATTATCATTTACTCATTATTAAATGTGATTCCTGCTATCAACTTAAGGTTTTTAGCTACTTTTTAATTACAGTCTCTCTCTATATAAACTTCTCCAGTTTCTCTCTATAGGTACATACACATGTACATATATACCTATACATATATGTAGTCAGTCTATATATATTCACTTGGACAGACTATATACCTATATATATACTACATAATACATAGACTATATAATACATATATATAGTCTATCTAAGTCAGGGACTAAATGCAGCTTGGTGACTCCAGAGCCCAAATTGGCTGGTTTATGGGGCAGAAGGTATGAGTCAGTACAGCAGGGAATACTTAAGGATATTTCCCAGAAAATGTCAAGGTTCCTATGGTGTGAGAACAGTAGGAAGCCTTTTCTCTACTGGATTGAAAGCTGTTCTGACCACAATGTAATCAGCCCCATCATTGTGAGAGGAAGAAGCTAGCCAGGAACTCTAATCAGGGATTGTGGGCAGGATTCACTCATCCTGCTTTATTGGCCAAAAATAAATAAATCAACTATATCTGATTGAAGTCCCAAGCCAATAACAGATATGTGAGACTAACATTAGAACAGGATTTCAAAGGACAAATCTGTGAGCCCTACAACAATTATTTCAGAGCATATTCATGAAAGTTAATAACATACTCAAATCTATGTACATCCACTTGGATGAATATTTTTCAACAGTGGGAAATAATTTAAAGTCAGTCTTCTGAACCAGGTAAACAAATTTACTATAGTGTCAAGACCTGAATGCTAAAAGGAAGGGAGTAGGACACAGCAATACCATTAGTTAATTCTATCCCAGAGAACTGTGTGGCTTGTTTGCTTACACTCATATCATATTTATTTTGGCTAACAGGGAATTAATAGACAAGTTACATACTATATGGTGATATACCATGAGTATATGCTTATGCTTAAAAGTCACAAGAACAGAGATAATCAATTTAGTGAAATCAGCCCATTAATAATAGTTCATGCTATCCTAGTCAGGTACTAAAATTATAGCATAAAAATACTAAGATCATCATTTTAAGAATAAGTAAATAGGTAAGTTAGTAGTGAGATATAATATAGAAAGTTTTCATAATGAAAATTTTTAATAAAAATAAAGTAGTTTTTTATAGAAAGAAGCAGCTCTAAAATAACAGTTTATAAAAATTGAATACCAAAAATACGTTCTTTTTAACGTATTTTTATGTATAATTTTAAACGTATAATTTTTTAAATCATATTTTAACGTATAATTTTAAAAATCATATTTTATTTAATAGTTTGCTTCATTATAAGTGAAAAGGAATGTGCTTAAATGTGATTAGAATGTGATTCTAGAGTTTAACCACTAGAATGTGATTAAAAATAACAATATAGGAACTATAAAATACAGGAGAATCATGTCTTAAGAAGTTAAATTTCAAAGCATTACTTTAGAAATAGAACTGAAAATATAGTGTGAAATTGATTAGAATTATTTTGAGGAGTTTTTCACAAGCATGAACCCCATTTTATAGCTGAAATTTATAGTAGACAAATCTTTAAGAGTGGATGAGACTTCAAAATACTATAACTATTTTGAGATCAGAGCAGTGGCATGCGCTAGCTTAGGACGGACCATGGTTCCATCCCCCAGAGTGCCATATGGTACTCCAATCCAGGAGTGATTTTTGAGTGCATGGCCAGGAGTAACCCCTGAGTATCACCGGGTGTGACCTAAAATTATTTCTTAGAATGTTTACACTAGATTCAGAATTAATCTTTTCTTTTTATTTGTTTGTTTTTCAGCCACACCCATTTGATGCTCAGGGGTTACTCCTGGCTAAGTGCTCAAAAATTGCCCCTGGCTTGGGAGGACCATATAGGACGCCGGGGGATTGAACCGCGGTTCTTCTTTGGCTAGCGCTTCCAAGGCAGACACCTTACCTCTAGCACCACCTCACCAGCCCCACAGAATTACCCTTAATATATTTTGGATAATACTGTATCTAGGAGCTTAGGATAATAAAGAAAACTAGAGGTTCTATGATTTGGAGTTTTTTTTTTCTTATCTCCCACTTACCTTTAAAAAAAATTCTGCCTTATATTGTGCTATCTGAGCTATTCGTTATCTATCCAGATAGAGATTTTGAGAAGTTATCCATTCTAACATATACATGAGTTAATATCGTGTCGACACATTCATCTCTTATGTCTTTTAACAAGTACATTTCAATTACTCTTATATTTATAGTTGTAGTTAAATTTTTGGCATAGCAATAAAATATAATTTGTGAAATATTCCTTCTTAAAACAAAAAAAGTTGTAGGATATATTTAGTTCTGTATTTAGAGATACGAAAATTCATAGGACAGAATCCTAACACATTTTTTATTTTCCCCAGAGCTAAACCCAGCAGAATTGGGAGAGGGTGTCTTGGGGACACACTTGGTGATGAGTGCTAGGATCAAACTCTGAGTCTCCAACTAGAAAAGCTTGTACTCCCTCATTGAGTGACCTTTCCTGCCTTCCACATATGCATTATATTGTTGACATGACAGTAGGTGATGAAAGTTTACAATTCTATTAAGTATAAAGTTAAACCCTGGAGCCTATATGAATAGCACTGGATTATAACTGGGGGGTCCCCACATGGAAATGAGTTGGCACCATTCATTTGAGAGTAACAGGGGAAGGGCTTGCAGAAAGGGTAGAACAAGGCAAGTCAATGGACCAATTGGCCATAACTGAAGCTGTTGTCCCTTTGCAGGAAGTGAGTTTGACTTTATGCAAGTCTTGACCTCTTAAATTTGAGATTTGGTACATTTGAGTTTTGTTTGAATTGTCTGGGTCATGATGGCAATGAAACCACCTCAACTAAATGGCTTCCTGCTTAATTAATTTACTGAAAAAGCATTGTTTGAGCAAGCCTTTTTGTTTGTTTGTTTGTTTGTTTTTTGTTTTTGGGTCACACCCTGCAGTGCTCAGGGGTTACTCCTGGCTCCATGCTCAGAAATTGCTCCTGGCAGGCACGGACGGGGGACCATATGGGGTACCGGGATTCGAACCGATGACCTTTTGCATGAAAGGCAAACGCCTTACCTCCATGCTATCTCCCGGGCCATTTTTAATGAGAGTTAATTATCTATTCTGCTCAAAACCATAATCATTCCAAATAAGTGTCCTGCCAAATTCTGACTTACTCCACATATAGATATAAGTGCCCTTTGATTTACCACCGTGCACTGTCATTACAGACCATGAAGCATCTCCTTTATTGCCTCTGTCAGGCCCAAATAATAATGACAATCTCTTGCAAAACAAGATTTCACTCGGATTTTCAAGTTATTTTGGAAATCCAGGGAAAGCTATTTTGATGGATTCTGAACAACATGCAAGGATGAATGTAGAGCCTTTAAGTGTTGATGTGAATAAAAATCTAGTTCTCTCGGTAAGCTTCAATTTGCCTTCCAGGCCTTTCAGTCCAACTATAAAGTGTAATGGCATTAGCCCAATTTCCTAATGCTTTTTAAATGGACACTTGTTCAGCAATAGAATGAAGCAGTGAGGAAGAATGGGAGCAAGTGAGACACAAAATATAACCACTAATATATAACAAGTATTATACCTCATGGCCATCTTACTCTAAAAATCTCTCCTACTGACTCAACCAGTAGTATGGTTTATGCTAAAAAAAAAGTAATAGGGAATAATTGTATTACTCTTATATTCTGCCATTATACCTCTGCAGATATTATCTTAGTTAACACATGAAAATCTTTTTTAATTTGTTTAATGTGATGAATGCCTGATCAGTGTACCACAAAATGTGATATTGCACATTCTTTTTTTTTTTTTTTTTTTGGTTTTTGGGTCACACCCAGCAGCGCTCAGGGGTTACTCCTGGCTTCATGCTCAGAAATTGCTCCTGGCAGGCACAGGGGACCATATGGGGCACCGGAATTCGAACCGATGACCTTTTGCATGAAAGGCAAACACCTTACCTCCATGCTATCTCCCGGGCCCCAGCACATTCTTTTAATAAGTAGTTTATTTAAAAATTATGTTACATTTGTTCAGTAAGTCAGAGAAACAAACCAGACAAATTGAAGCATTCAGCCTAATCATTTTATGTTTCTATTTAAGGTCAACATTAGTAATTAACATTTGAAGCAGGTAATGAAGTTTCAAACAGTATAGTTCTCAGATATGAGTGGGACTGTTCAGGAACATCAAGCATGTGGATTCACAGTAATACCACAGAGTAAGGTTCCAGGACTCGGAACACATCTATAGTGAGAAGGTGAGCTCTTGAATGTATCTAAGCCACAGGGCTAATGATCCTCACTGCAGGAAATCTGAAGTAAAACTATAAACTTAAAAATATGTGTGGCAAGGACACAGGCTAGTGGGTGGGAGGGAACCTAGGGACATTGTGTAGGGAAGGGGACATTAGTGATGGGATTGGTGCTGAAACATTGTATGCCTGGAACTCAGCTGAGAAGAACTATGCAAATCATGATGCAATTTTCAAAACTAAATGCATGGTGAAAAGAGGGTACCCTAAAAGTTGTATTTCTCAATTTATTTAAGTGAAATTGTCTTGAATGGGTTCACAATGATGGGGTAATAGCTAAATGGGCGTATAGTCAAACAATGAGGCTATTCATAAGCTATGATAACCACAAGAGGTGGGTCCGGAGCAACAATGCAGCGGTAAGGCATTTGCCTTGCACGTGGCTGACCCAAGGCAGAACTGGGTTCAATCCCCAGCGTCCCATATAATCCCCCAAGCCAGGAGCGATTTCTGAGTACATAGCCAGGAGTAAACCCTGAGCATCACTGGTTATGCTCATCGCCCCCCAAAAAAAGAACCACAACAGATGGCCCCAAACAAAGCAGTAAAAACAAAACACTGGGCTGGTTCCTAGTCAGGAGAGAGGGAACACTGGCAAGAACTGAGAGCACAATCAGAGAAAGGTAAGTCTCAGGAATAGTCCTGGCAGCATCCCAAGTTGGAAGGAATAAAAATACAGTCTTTGAATGAACTACAGGGAGGTGCAAGAGAGTTAGTGCAGTGGGTAGGGCACTAGCCTGGCTGATCTGGGTACCTTGCCCAGCACTACATACGTATCCTGGGAACTAACAAGAGTCATCCATGAGCATTGCCAGGTATTGTTCCAAATTAATAAAAATTAAATGACAAAAGAAGAAAGACCATCAGAGAAATAACTATTTATCACAAGACTTATTTTTAAGTGCCTATGAATCATGCAAAAGTGTTAGTGTCGGGGCCGGGAGATAGCATGGAGGTAAGGCGTTTGCCTTTCATGCAAAAGGTCATCGGTTTGAATCCCGGTGCCCCATATGGTTCCCCGTGCCTGCCAGGAGCAATTTCTGAGCATGGAGCCAGGAGTAACCCCTGAGTGCTGCCGGGTGTGACCCAAAAACCAAAAAAAATAAAAAAAAATAAAAAATAAAAGTGTTAGTGTCTAAATTTTAAATCAATTTTCATGACATAGCTTGACTTGTTATTATAGTGTTTTCAAATAGATAGTAAGCTATAGAGAGGATAATTTCTCAAGGTAGTACAAGACCTATGAGAATCTACAATCATCTCCTGTTAAATGCATTTCCTAGAAATTTACTAATTGTCAATTTTCAACAAAGGAAAACCATTTCATGGAAGGTAAAAGGAAAGAGAGAAAAAAAA
>PVKC010034945.1:0-13544 GCA_004027635.1 Crocidura indochinensis
ATACGTTGTACTGTTCTTGTCTTCATTTCTGACCAGAAAATTTCATCTTCAAACACAGTAACTGAAAAGGGATTCTGGATTTGTGTCAGCTGTAACATCTAAAATGGTGAAAGTGAGTTTTACATAAGTCATAAGACATTTGATACAAAACTAATACCAGACAGACACTTACAGTGATACCAGAACCATCTAGATTAGCAGAACCAATACAGTGAAGCTTGTCATCAGACCAATATATCTTCCAACTCAACTGGTCAATAACTATGCCTGTTGGCCGGCCAAGACTTTCATTGATGAGTATTTTCCTACTGCTACCATCCATTCCAGCTTGCTCTATCTGAGGTTCCTCTCCAATTTCAGCCCAGTACATGAACCTAAGAGAGTAGAAGGCAACTTTAAACAATGTATTTCATCACAGATGATAGCAATTTTGTTTTTCCTGAAAATACTTGCTTGCTGCCCAATTCTTTTTTTTTGGAGGGGGGTACACCCAGTGATACTAAGGAATTACTTCTGAATTTTTGCCTTAGGAGTCACTCATGCCAGTGCTCAGGAAACCACATGTATCCCAAGGATTGATTCTGGGTTGGCTGCATGCAAAGCAAAATCTTTATCCACTGTACTATCTCTCTGGCTCCTACCCAGTTATATTTTACTCATGAATGTAAACTTGTTATGTTTCTTAAGCATGATTGTGACATCATAGTAAAAGGTTTCTGTAACTCCACCCCAGGGTACAGGTAACTACCTGAGACCCACCCATTTTTGGGCAGGGTCTTGGGAACCAGATATTACATTAACCTTACCTGTTAGAACCCTCCCATTTCCTGGGAGGGGTCTTGGAAAGGATACATAAGGCTTTGACCAGAGAGGATTAGGGTCTTTTAGTTTTTGGCCCTTTTGGTCTTTTGCCAGCATGGAGGTCAGAGGTGACATGGATGAAAGAAGATGCAGGACTAGCTATGAAGGGCATGCGTAAATGGTTAGCAGTCATAATTGTTGGCTAGGGCTGAATAAAAATGATCTCTCATGAAGCCTGCTTGTGAGTGAGTCTGATTCCCTCTGCGACCACCTAAAGATGATGACCTAACAGTTAATGGAGGATGGAGCCACGTGGTCCTGACGTAAGGGCTTAAGGCCTCCTTCTCCATCCAAGTCCATCATAAGGGCTGTTTTACTACAGTTTATTCTGAATTTTTTGACTTGCTTTTTAAGCCACACTCAGAAATTCTTAGGACTTACTCCTGGCTCCATGCGTAAGGATTACCCTGATTGCTCAGTGAACCATATGAGGCACCAGGGATCAAATCTGAATTGGTCATAGCAAGGCAAGTTCCATCCATCTGTACTAACATCCCTGCTCATCCTCTGAAATCTTAAATTAATTAGTCATTAATTTAATGACATCATAATAATCATATAAGAAGCCAAGGAGCACATTGGAATTCGGAAACATCGAGAAAACTGTTAATGTTTTCTGGGCTAGAGAGTTGGCTATTTCTGTGAGCAGCTGGCTACCTCTTTTTGGGCTATAGCATCAAAACTATTGACAATTTCCTGAGGACAATCTAGTAGATTGCTAGTTGGCTCTCTAAGAGGTGAGAAAATCAGAGGGAAGTCACCTAACCTGGCTCACCTGGGATCCACACTTGGGCTCTATCTTATTCTCACAGCAGATACACAGCCAGAGATCTCAACACCCAGAGTCCAAGAGCAGAGATCTGTCAGGACTAAAATTGGGACACTGAGGATTGAATTCATAGTTTCACTATTGCATGGTAAGTACTTTTAGTCTCTGAGCCATACGCTAAGCTCCCCTTCTGCTCTTTAAAAGACATTGCAATGCCCTATTCAAAGTTATATTTATCTATTGGCCACTATTGAGCACATATCTATCCTACTGTACTAAAATAGCCATTCCTGTATCATTTTAAGATTATCAGTGTGTTGGGGTCCGGGAGATAGCATGGATGTAAGGCATTTGCCTTTCATGCAAAAGGTCATCGGTTCGAGTCCCGGTGCCCCATATGGTCCCCTGTGCCTGCCAGGAGCAATTTCTGAGCAAGGAGCCAGGAGTAACCCCTGAGCACTGCCGGGTGTGACCCAAAAACCAAAAAAAAAAAAAAAAGATTATCAGTGTGTTGATTCATATCCTCAGAAATTTAAAGTCAGATAAGATTCAAGTCTCTCTGTCTAAGCAGTAGTTCTCAAATAGTGGAGCATACCCACCACAAGGCTCCATAAAGGGGGGTGCATTTGATCTCGACAAAAACTGTCATACTAAGCTAAGCCCCATGTTTATGTCTCTGTGTGTCTCTGGAGCTGAGAGTTACTGTGTTCTGCTTCAAACCCCACTTCAAAATGCTATGCATTACAAAATGTGCTCATTGTAGCCATTAATCCAGACATCACCTTTCATTGAAAAAATCAGCTCAAATTATTTTATATTTTTTGTTTTGCATATTAAAGATTTTTTAATAAAGATACTATTTGCAATCGTGCTGGGGGGGCACAAAAATGTTTTCTTCTTCCTAGGGGGGCATGACAGAAAATAATTGAGAAGCACTGGTTTATAGTGAGTGAACACAATGAAAGAAGAAAAACAACTAAGCAAATTCGACCAGATATTCTGACACTTGCTCTTACCCATGTATGGGATCTAAAGCCAAAGACTGTGCTTGATTCAAGTCATCTTCCAAGATAATTGTGTATTCAGTGTTTCCTCTCCAAGTAGTAGTCAATTCTAGCACTGAAATCTGACCAGCAGACCCATCAATCCAGTAGATATTCCTCCCAATCCAGTCAATAGCTAGGCTGTCTGACTTTATTCCTGAATAGAAAAGATAAGTTAACACTTGTACTTAGTTAAATGAAAACTTTTTCCAGGTTTTTATTCATAAACTTTCATGCCATATAAATTCATTCTCCAGTTTGCATATGCATCTCCCTCCCTTAAGGATAGCATCTTTTTTTTTTTTTTTTTTTTTTTGGTTTTTGGGCCACACCCGGTGACGCTCAGGGGTTACTCCTGGCTAGTCGCTCCTGGCAGGCACGGGGGACCATATGGGAAACTGGAGGATCGAACCGAGGTCCGTCCTAGGTTAGCACAGGCACCTTATCTCCAGCGCCACCGTCTGGCCCCAAGGATAGCATCTTAAAAATGCTCCAGGTTGCTATTTGTAGAGGGAGAAAAATATTATATATGCAGCACTGGATGACAGTCTAGTGAGATGACATTACATCTGTTTTCATCAACTTGCAAATTGAAGTCTATTTTACTTAACAAATCAATATTCAAGGTATTAATGACCAAGCATTTTATTTTTCATGCTTTCTGTATTTATTTAGTAAGAGTAAGACAAATGTTCATATTTCATCTTGGAACATACCTTTAATGATAGTTCCCTTTTCCTGTGAGTCCATACTGATCCACTGAATGCTTTCTGTACCAAGATCAGCCCAGAAGACTTTCTGATCCATTAAGTCATAGTCCATAGAGAAAATCATCAGGTTCTTGTCCATAGTTGCCAAAACATCTTCTTTCAAACTCCTCAGCCCATAGAGAAGTAGGTTAAATTGAATTGCCACAAGCAGGATTGGTTCAGTTCCTGTTGAATAACAATGAATTTCCCCTGGGGCCTTACAGAGTTTCAGTTGTGAACTTCAACCCTGGCTAAGCCATTAGAGCACATGGAAACCATTGCCTTCTCACATTGCTTTGGCTGTGGTGCCAGCTAGCTACAATCTAAGAAGTTCATCTCTTGAGGTTCTAGTTAAGCCAAATTTCAGGCTGAAGATACTTGGAATAAAGACATATCCTCCTCACCATAAAATGCATTTGGAGAATTATGGACAGGAAAAAAATTTTTTCAGGATTTTAGAAACCTAGTCTAACCTCAGGTAAGGAAGCAGATTTGTAAATGCAGAGGTCAGAGCTCTGATTATTAGTACGATAATACCTTGAGAGAAAACCTTTTCAGATCAAACTTAGCTTGATATAGAAGTTGTAAGAAAGAAGTCCTAGAGAAAGTGCTAAATTTGCTCTGAAGTCCTGACTAAAAGAGATTTATGTAGGTATTTCAAAAATGTGTAAGACTTTTCAGAGTTAAGGAGACAGCCACGAGGGGCTGGGCGGTGGAGCTGGAGGTAAGGTGCCTGCCTTGCCTGCACTAGCCTAGGATGGACCGCGGTTCGATCCCCTGGTTTCCCATATGGTCCCCCAAGCCAGGAACGGCTTCTGAGTGCATAGCCAGGAGTAACTCCTGAGCATCACTGGGTGTGCCCCCCCCCCAAAAAAAAAGGAGACAGTCACAGTTTACCTGTGGCTTTACAGGTGTGGCCATCAGGTTCTAGTAAGTAACCTGGGTGACAGGTACAGCTGTAGGAACCCTGAGTATTGATACACGTCTGACTACACAACTGGCTCCCCAACTTTTGGCACTCATCCACATCCTTGCAGATCTGTCCACCATCCTTCAGCTCAAAGCCTGGCTCACAGGCACAAACCTGGAGAACATGAAGACCTTCTGAAATAATACCACATTGATTATAAAAGGGTCTTGAATTTGTTCTAAAAGCACATAGCCCCATATTCCATCTTAACTTAATAGTTCTTAGATCGAGCTTCAGTTAGAATTCAATCACTCACTCTCCTTCTGAACTGTAGTGTGAACTCATGCCCTTTTAGCCCTTGGTTTCCAAGTTAGCTGAGGTGGCCACAGTCACCTGGTATGAGAAGAGAGACACAGAACTGGTTGTCTGCCTCTGGCAATGTACTGTGACCAGTTTTCTTCTGTTTGCTTATCAGAATCAAGTTCACTGTGTTTCACCAACTGATAGTCAAAAATTAGTAAAAGGGCCATTCACAATTTGAGAGCAGATAAGTTCCACTTAGTTCTTCGGAAGGGACTTTCTCTAACCCAATTTCCTGAGTGCCAACAAAGGTGTTCTAGTGGATATGAGTTGGCTCTGGGGATGAAAACTTCTTGGCCCCGAAAGCTCACTGCTGAGGTGGGAAGGACCCTGGTGTGATCTCTGAAGGCTGGACAGTAGAATTCTACAAGATACTGACAGGGACAGAATTATGTGGGGTTGTTAAGGAAAAGCTCGTCTAAGGAATGTGGGTGATCAAGGTCAGCTCTAGTTCAGGCCTTTGAAGCTGAAGAAACTTTAAGCAACTTAGTGAAGAAGGGACCCTTCTTATTTTCCCCCAACCCTCATTGAATGTGGCAACTTACAGGCCCTCGAGGGGACTGGTAGCAGGTATGAGCACACTCTTCCCCAAGGCATGACACCTGTGAGCACTTTCCTCCTTCATCTGAGCCATCAGAGCAGTCCCAAGTTCCATCACACACCAGGCTGACATGAATACAGGTAGAGGAGAGGCACTGGAACTCGGAACTTGGGCACACTGTAGGGGGGCCTGCAGGAGGAGAGCTCCATCTTTATAGTCCACCCAAGCCCATACTTCACTCAGCAAGGCTTCCCAGGGCCAAATCAAAGCACCTTCAAGATTCTAAAACAGTAAGTTAAGGGTACTGGTACCATCATTGTTTGCCTATCTGTGTTCTTCCACCCAAAAGCACACTCACTTGTGCCTTTTTGAGTCATTGGCCTTCTCCCCTTTTTGTTCCCAGGCCCACTTACATCCATCCTCGTCGCTGCCATCCTGACAGTCTTTGTGCCCATCACAGTGCCAGGAGTAGGGCACACACTGTGTCTGACTGGCACAGGCCCACTGTGCAGTACCACACAGCAGCTCCTCCAAGTCACAATCCTAAGGAGACACAGAACAAATATTCTCAGCAACTTGCAGAGACTAGGAAGCTGAGATGTTGAGACCATGCTGGATCCCCTTCAGTCAGCTGGAGTGAAATGGAAAGCTTGGAAGTGGTAGGAATGCACATTAAGGAAGTCAATGTGAGGAAGTCAATTGAGGAAGTTAGCATGTCGGTCAGCTATTCTAGGTATACAAATTTGGGTAAAAGGTGAGAGAAAGAGCTAGGAGATGGTAGAGAAATCAGCAAACACTCTACCAAATTCGATTCCCTGCACCACAGGCATTATCAGGGTCACTGCAGGATCTTGCTAAGATCGTGCTAGCATTGCTACCCCATGCCCTTGCCAGAACCATTGACCTGGCTAGCCTGGGGTCCCTGAAATGAAAGGTGCCCCCTCCCCCTTATCCCCAAATGGAAGGAACTTATTTTGTTTTGTTTTGGGTTCCATACCCAGTGCTGTTCGGGACTTGTTCCTGGTTCTGTCTTCAGGGATCACTCCTGGTGGGGGTCAGAGGACCATAAGGGGTACTGGGGATTGAATCGATTGGCAGCACTCAGGCAAGTACCTCATCTGCTATAATACTGTTCCAGTCCTGGAAGAAAGTACCTTATCCTGTCAAAGTGACCAATCTGAAAGTCTTAATTTCATTTACAAACCATAATAAGGAAAAATTTGTTACAGAAATTTCTCTAGAACCCTTCCCACTCATCTAATGCATCTCTCTCCTTCATACAACCTTTTAGAAAGCATGGCATATTTACACTGAATCTGACTTGGATGCCCAGGTATGTTGCAGGATGTACAAGAGAAAGGAGAGGTACATATGTGTCAGATATGAAGATATATTCCCGTAATTACTTCACCTACTGCCCCATTTCAGACAAAATTAAAAAACTATCCAGCATCCTTGGAAATTCTATTTATTCAAGTAAATGTAAATGTCTTCCAATTAGATCATTTTAGTAGACTGAGGGCCAGTATCATTCACTTTAGAAAACACTGCTTTAGGTACACTTGCAGTTCCACTAACAATATGAGGTTACCTCATGCTCACTGCTTGATTGGGGCTGGAGGGTGCTTGTCCTTCAGATCAAATGTAAGCAGTAGAGGGCTGGAGTGATAGTGTGCAGGGTTTAACACACTTTCCCGGCACCTCACTGACCCTGATTACATCCTGGCACTGCATATCCTTTGAGCATTCCAACAGATCAACTCTGAATGCAGAGCCAGAAACTGTCTCTGTGAGCCACAGGATGTGTCCCCCAAACTGAAACAAAGTAACAAATATAAGCAGAGGAACCCAGGTCTAGGCCACCCTCATACAAGTGGGAGCTTCCAAACTTCCGACAAAAGTGGGGCTTCAGGGCACATTTCTGAGAGGGACTTTTGAAGTCATGGCCATCAAGACCTAACACTTGCAAAACTTCCATGATTTAAAAAAATGGGGAGAATAGCACAGAGATAGTACAGAGGAAGAGGCACTTGTCTTACATTGCAGCCAAACTTAGTTCAAGTTCTCTGGCATTATGTATATTCCCCTGAGCACTGTCAGGAGTCACTCTGAGCATAGAGCCAGGAATAGCCCCTTAAGGACCTTCAGATCTGGCTCTAAAACCAAAAACCAAACTCTTCCTCAAATCACCTATCTCTTGAAAGTGACTTCAACAGGTAGATATTAATATGTTCTGTGGGTACTTTAAGGTTACTTTTAGACAGTAAGTATGGGTGACTTCTACTAGGAAGCATGTGCTGTGATTGAAACCTGAAATGCATTTTTCTGAAGAAAAATCTATCACCTTCTCATCCGTTCCATCATCGCAGTCTAAATCATGGTCACATCTCCACTCTGCCAGAACACATTTTCCACTCAGCTGACACTGAATCTGCCCCATTGGGCACTGCTGAAACTGGGCAGATGAAGCAGGGCAGCCCTCTTCATCGGAGTGGTCAGGGCAGTCTCGCTTCCCATCACAATGCAGAGAGGAAGGTATGCACTGACCGCTTTCACAGCTAAACTCAGAAGGGCTGCATTTTTGGTGACCTGAAAATAAATTTTAAGTAAGAATACCTCAAACATTGAAGTAATTCAAAGGCAATTAAAATGATTCGAAGACTCCCTGGATTTATATGCTTCTAGGAAAACTAAACCCCAGCATGTGTTGGGGGGCAGGAGTTGGTTCTGAGAACAATAATCCAGAAAGGTCAAATAATGGGAACAACTTTAAAACTAGAAACTAATCTAGAAAAATTTCTCTGCCCTTGGGAATAAGGACAAGTAAAGGGAGGGTAGGGGAGAACATGGATTCTTTTCTGATATCTTTTTCTTCTTCTTCTTGTTTTTTTTTTGTTTGTTTGTTTGTTTTTGTTTTTGGGCTAACTCAGTCACACTGAGTCACACTCCTGGATTTTCATTCAGAAATAGCTCCTGGCAGGTTCAGGGGAACATGTGGAATGCAGGAAATTGAACCCAGCTCCATCCCAGGTTGACTGCATTCAAGGCAAATGCCCTACTGCTGTGCTAATGCTCTGGTCCCCTTTTTCTGGAATCTTAATGTCATTCTTTGTGATTTACCATTTTTTTAAACAGAAGACAAAATTCCCCAAGAACCCCAACATAGCTTTTCTCTATGTTCATGAACTTGAAACTATTTCTTTCTTTTTTTTTTTTTTTGGTTTTTGGGTCTCACCCGGCAGTGTTCAGGGGTTACTCCTGGCTCCATGCTCAGAAATTACTCCTGGCAGGCACAGGGGACCATATGGGGCACTGGGATTCGAACCGATGACCTTTTGCATGAAAGGCAAATGCCTTACCTCCATGCTATCTCCCGGGCCCCTTGAAACTATTTCTAATGGTAGTAGATATGAATATATTTGGCTTTAAAAAATTAGGGCCAAAATAATAGTACAGTGTGTAGGGCACTTGGCCTAGAATAGTATCCATTATTATATATGCTATATAATATCATATATATTATATAGTATATATTATATGTATTATATGTAATATTATATACTATATAATATTATTACATAATAATGAAAAGATCAACCATAGCACAGTTTAAAACAGGGATTTAAGGGGCCCGGGAGATAGCATGGAGGTAAGGCATTTGCCTTTCATGCAAAAGGTCAGCGGTTCGAATCCCGGTGCCCCATATGGTCCCCCGTGCCTGCCAGGAGCAATTTCTGAGCAAGGAGCCAGGAGTAACCCCTGAGCACTGCCGGGTGTGACCCAAAAACCAAAAAAACAAACAAAAAAAACCCAGGGATTTAAATCTGCCAGTCTGTGATCTAGTGCCCTTCTTTATTGTAAAAAGGATGGAAAACCTTGGTGTAAAAAGATTACAAGTCACTTTCATAAACTTACTACATCCTTGTTCATCTTTTCTGTCAGTGCAGTCTGGGTTGCCATCACATAGCCAAGATTTAGGAATGCAGCGAGTTTTGTTATCACAGTACAAAGAACAATCTTCCACAGGCTTCCAGCAGTTCAGCTCATCAGACCCATCCACACACTGTTGGATCCCATCACAGTGAAACTTTTCTGCAATGCACTTGTCTCCCAACAGGCACCGGAAGATGCCTGAAACATAAAGGGGGAAAGCTAGTATATACAAAGTGAAGAGGAGTGTTTTTCAAGTTTAGATCAATTCACCTTCATGCTAGAGTTTGACAAATCATCATCTTACTTGCTAGAAATATGCTTTCATAAAGTACTCAGATTAAGCTAACAAGCTGACCTAGACTGTTGACAAAATAAGGCCTAACATTTGTTTTTTTCCTTAAGCTACTTGTTAAGCCACTATGAAACTATTTTACATTGTCCTTTGGGGATGCTCTATGGCCCAGGCTATAGAAAGGCAAATACTGAAATGCTTAAGCAGATATGAGAGGCCAGGAAACATCATTAAATTATACCTGGTAAAACACATCATGTAAATATGATCAGACAGGCAATCACAAAATAAGTATTCCCACACACTAGTACACTCATCTACAAGAATCTACCTAAGGAAAACAAGTATGATTATAATAAACATTCTTGAAACTCCTACCAGGCATCTAACATTGAGATAATTTACTGCAGAAGGACTGAGAGCATGCTGTGTTGACACACCTGGTCTATTGCAAATATGGGAACAATTTTCTTCATCGGAGCCATCCTGACAGTTGAGGTCCCCATCACAGAGTTTTTCCCGAGTAACACATTCCTTCCCATTGTGACAGAGGACAGATGAGCTGGTACAAAGTAAAGGAGAGCGAGTGGCAGGAGTCGGGGGTTTGCTTGGGGCTATTTGTTCCATCTTAGTATCTAAAATAAGTAGATACTCCAGCATGTTAGTCCTTTACATCATGGCAATGGACATGCAACCTCCTGTCTCCCTCCTGAGGAAATCAGGCCAGGCCAGAAAGACAACATTTTTTCTCCCTCAGGAAGGTAAGACTTCCACAAAGTCTAGATTCACCTACTAAGTGTGCTATATTAACCCATCATTGTATTTGGACTATTTTTTCTCCTTCTAGGCTTATAACATTTTCTTCCACTCCCGATGCTACTTTGGATATAAAAATAAAGATATTTCACGTACTTGTGTCTTATGTCATACATCTAGGTCAAAGAGCAGCATAACATTGAAACATATTTTGGTTTGGGGCTGGTTTTTGAGGGATGGAGTCAGTTCATAACTGGTGCTACTCAGTGTCTTCTTTTGTTTCTGTGCTCTGGGTGATTTCTATTGGTACCCATAGGATAGTACAGTGCTGGAGATTGAACTTGGGTTTCCTCCATGCAAAGTATATGCTCAGTACATTGGTCCTGTCCCTGCCTCCACCCAGGCTCCACACAGGCTCCACACATTTGTTGAAAGACTTATCACTACTAAAAATACCAGTTAGTAGTATACAGCAACAATTGTAATCTGCTATATATGTTGCCATCATACTAAAAGGGTAGCTCTTAATGGCTCACTTTGTCACTGAGAAATAATCTCTTGTGCCCACCTCCTCTTAATCCTCAATGTCAGGTTAATAATCCAGTGAACCAAAAAATAAAAGAATTGGGGCTTTTGAAAAGAAGAGTGAGATCTCAATAGAATGAAAGCACAGAAGCCTGACTAAGCTGTAGCTTTAACAAAACCCTGCTGTTCCTGGCAACCACACCGCCCTTCCAATGGATTCTTTGACAGATGTTACTACTCTGTATCAAAAGGATTTCTTGGTCATGTCAGCTCAGGAAACTGGTTAATTCAATAAATCTCTTTACTACCAGCATATATTTTGTTATATCCTGAGCAAAATGTGCTTTGTGTGCAATATTCAGGTCAAATTACTCAGGGGACTTAGTTCCTCTAGTCACTTTGAGAACTGTGATCATCCAAACTTTTGTGTGGCATGAACAAGTCAGGGAGATCTTCCCTACAATATAGATAAGTTAGGGAGTAGATCAGTGGAGTTGTTGGTTGAGTAATGAATGGCCAAAACAAACAGAATGAGGCTCACAATGTTCTAATAAAACACACTGAGAAGAGCTAGATATAAGGGTCTCCAAGAATATACCCACATGAAAACTTGCCTGGAACCTGCAGATTTTCTGCCAGGATGATTATCTTCTTTATAAATGGCTCCTTTGACACGGAGAAGTGCACTAGCAGCTTTCTGTCCCATAGCACAATGGTTGCTTTATTCATGGTTACCAGGTAGGGCGCATGCGCAGCTAGCAGCCCATCACTCCAGATCTTGTTCAAGGTGTATGTTCTATTTTTCAGGAGACTTAGACTTTGTATCCCTAAGGAAGAGGTAAGTCTAATGAACAATGCAGTACAAGTGACCCTCAGCTGTGAAGGCATAAGCACCATAAGATGTCATTTTAATGTCATCCAAATAGAAAAAAAAGATCTAAATAGAAAATAAGAATAGATTAATTTTTAAGAGTTTGGATAATTTAATAGATCTAAGAAAAAATAAGTTCATTTCCAAGACATTGTGCACCCAAAGAATGTAAAACTTGTTGTTTTGTTACCAGTAGTCATTTTTCATGAAACCAAAGCTGAAAAAGTACTTGATATTTTTTTTCTTGTCTTAGGCTACTCTGTTTAAAAATAAATTTTAATTGAATCACCAGGAATGCAATTACAAAGTAGTTTATAATTGAATTTCAGTCATACAATGTTAAATACATTGCACATTTCCCATCACCAATATCCCCAGTTTACTTTGCACCCTCCCTCCTGCCTGCTGCTATGGCAAACACCCTTCTTTCTCTCTGTTTATCTACCTCTTATTCTCTTCTTTTCCCTTTCTAAATACAAGAAAATAAGAAAAATTGTTTCCCTATATTTCAGGTATTAGTTTCATTATTATAGTTCAAGAAATCAATCATTTTCATTTTATTATCAAATAACAATGATATTTAATAGGACTGAAAAAAGGCCACAGAGAGTAAGGAACTTGAGTTGCATCCCACAGACCCTAGTTCAATCTCTGGTACCACATATGATCCCCCAAGTACTACCAGTGGCCACTCATAGACACAAGGCCAAGAATAGCCACTGATCATATTTTATAGCTTGGCTCCAAAACCCCAATGAAAAAATTTATAATGATTTAAATTTGTATTTGTCATCACTAATGATACTGCATAAAATTTGGAAGTGCAGCTTTACAGTGTAATGCATGTAAGTAGTCCCCTGCACCATTAGCAAAGTTTAGTGTCATCCACACTCTTAAATTGACCTCTACCCATTCCTCCTACCCCCATCTTTCCTTTCCCTCTGGTAATCTTAATTACACATAACCTAAAAGTTATTTTATGCTTTATTTATATTTCTTTTATAAATAAAATTCATATATTTTTCTTTCAATTTATGGCCACTTTTGCTTTAAAAAATCACTCCATGCTCCATCACAGTTGTTACAGTTTATCTTTTCTGATAATTGTGTGGTATTCCATTGAGTATATATGCCACAGCTTCTTTATAATGAAGCAATGAGACTGCCAATATAGGGTGAAACCTAGCACATGCAAAAAAAAAAGATGTTTCCTTATTGAATTCGTGTACACTAAACACATGCCATCACCTAGATATTGTTAGGCCTCAACTATGGCTTAACATTCTGGAAGGGAATGTTGCTAAAGTCTAATAAAAAGATATTCTTTATTTCTGTTATAACCTTATTACAGAAGCACTTACATTTTACTTGCAAAGTCAAAGCTTGTTTTCACTAAGTTGAAACAGATTCTGAAGATTGCAAAAGTTATTCAGAAGTTGTTTCTTATCCCTACTGCCTTTTAAATAACAATTCTAGACTTATAGATGAGAGCTTATGCTTGAGGTGACTTGTGGAAAATCTGTCCTCAAGCTTCTTTCCTAAATGCAGTGCTTACTTACCTAATCCTTTGGTCATCCAAAGGATGCTAGAGGAACTAAGGTCTAAGGCCATATGGGTGTCTGCTGTCCAGGTGCCACTCCAGATGTCCTGTCTTTTTTTGCCATCCAAGGTCATACTTTTCAGGTATTTTCCACTTTCAACCCAGTAGAGCACCCTCCTGGGCCAATCAAGAAGAAGATGAAGTATAACGCTGCCCGTTCTGTAGAGGGTATATGTATCACGGTCTGTCATCCTAGTTTTTCGAATGTTGCTTCTGTCACAAGACAGCCAGTACAAGTTTCCAGTTGCGATGTCCACATTTGCTGAGCAAACTAGGAGGGAGCCAGGAAGGGGAAGGGAGGGAAGGAGGAATGGAAGGAAAGAGGGAAGGAAGG
>PVKC010034946.1:0-13595 GCA_004027635.1 Crocidura indochinensis
CTTCTGTTTCCTTGTGTCTAACCCCAAAGTCTTCCTTCTGGCAGGCCATTGCCAGTTGAAGCCTGAGCTGATCTCCTGGTTGGAAGGTGGAGCACTGGGGAGGCTACCAAGAGGCATGTTTGCAGTTGAGTTTGGAAAGAGCCTTTGGCTCATGCCCTGGGTTGGATGTGGAGCATTGAGGCTCGGGGTACCATATGGGTTGCTAGGATTTGAACCACCATCATTCTGAATGCAAGGCAAATGCCCTATTTCCATGCTATCTCTTCGACCTCATTTGTATAAATTTCCGAGAAATTATAAAATTTCATGTCTGAAGTACAATTCTGAAGTCAGGTTGAAAAGTTCAAAGCTCCCAAATAGGGCTGGATCATGGCTCCAGTGGTAGGGTGTCTGTCTTCTACAGGATTGACTTAGGATAGACCACAGTTCGATCCCTCACAGTCCCATATGATAATTTAAGTAGGATTGTGAAGATGATAGTGCTTGGGAACCCATACAGGATTCTTTCTGCAGGGCAGTTCTGGGCAGCAGGGGACACTTGCAACCCACCATTCCTTGCTAGCACCCAAGAGCATGCTCAGAGTCTTGGGAGGCTTTCCCCGAAGAACTGGCTCAGGACCTGTTTGTGCCTCTCACAGCGGACTCTGCCTTCTTCTTCCTCTTCCTGCTCATCCTCACTGCTCTTTACTCTCATGCACAGAATCTCCTGGACTAGGTTAGCCATGTGTCCCAGTTGTGTGTTCTTCTGGGCTGCCCATCAGTGCAGGGGTGCAGGCACACAGGGCATGGCAGGACGTCATGCGGATGCTCTTAGTGCTGCTGCAGGCATGAGTCACAGCAGTTGTGGCCACATTTCAGAGTCACAGGCTCCTGCAGGAAAACATGGCACATAGGGCAGCAGACCTCTGCACGCAGCTCAGCCAGGGAGGCCTCCAGGGCCATGACTGCACCTGGTGACAGGGGCAGGGGCAGGCTTGGGACTGTTCAGCAGCAGTTGGAACTGCAGCTCTGACCTCTGTTGCTCTGGGCCCTTTCCAGCTTTCTGCTGGACCTGGAGGAGAAGCTGTCGTTTTTTCTCTGCTGGGTAGGAGGCGCAATTCAGGGAAAGATAGAAACCTAAAGCAATGTTAGGATAGAAATGCAAAGTTCAGATTGTGGAAAACCGATAAACACACAAGATTTCCAATAAAATGATAGACCTTACACAGAGCATTGATGTATAAGCTCTTACTTATAATGCTATCCCATATTCTATTCTAAATTCAAAAACAAGCACTTTTCAATTGAAGTATCTTGAATAAGTAGGAAAACAGTCTGATGTTTTGAAATGATTCATATAAAATATCAGTTTCTTCATGTTACCAAACTCTGTTGTCTCAAGGTACATAAACTTATGCCTAAATCTAAACTTCTTCCACCAGTATAACTTCCTTCAAAACTTTAGCAGAGAAAAAATTCAGGTCACCCAATAATTATGCACATCCTTGTCACTAGCAGATTCATCACAAAGTATTTTTATTCATTGTATTTATTCATTGTATTTTGGGGCAGCATATGGGTGAGAATAATAACATCACTGGTATATGCAGAATTTTGATAATGAGCACAAAGTCCTCATTGCTGACAAGTTAAAGTGGGAAATGCATGAATATGTACATAAAAGCATTCCTGACAACCCTTAATCTGCAATTATATAAACACGTATTTATGGATACCTAATTCTAGGAGTCACATTGAGACATTTAAATGGAGCCATATTTTGCGAAATGACGAACACTAATATCAGGCTGAACCCGGGAACCCACAGGGCCCCGGGTGCAAGTAGCCTGCTGCACCAGTGTTGCACCCACCCTCATCCCCATCACACCGCCACCCCACCCCCACAGCCTTAGTCCTGCCTTTCCAATAGTGCTCCTGAGAACCCACCATATCACCAGCTTTGTCCATCACAAATTCTCTTGCAAAGGCACCCAGGATGCACTTCCTGTTCTCTCTGAAGCATTCCATCTTTGCTTACTCCCTGTTACCTCCACTCAGTGACTTTGTCCCAGTTCACCTCGGTCCAGTTATGCACACATCCTAGGTTTCAAAGCTAGGGTGATCTTTGCTCCTTTTTCCCAGAGAGCACACAGGAGCAGCAAGGGCTTGCATAGCTCCTGCCCTTTATAGCCGCTGTGGGTGGGTCCTTTACTCCCACCCTATTGGTCAGAAGCTAATCTCATCAGGATCCAAGCCACAATTGGCTCCCATGGATATCTCCACTCATCCTCTCTGGTCCCATCACTGCAGAGTGAGCACTTTCCCTCTTGTCTTGTGTCGAACATCTCCTCTCTCAAAGTGTCTTTCTGTTTTCCAACATGACTCAGATTCGTTCAACCAAGTGGTTTTAATACCTTTTCACCCTTTAATTAGGTGCTTCCAGAATACACACACACCGTTATTTTTTGGGGGGGGTGCACACCCAGTGACACTCAGGGTTTACCCTGGCTATGCGCTTAGAAATCGCTCCTGGCTTAGGGGGCCATATGGGGCACCTTGGGATTGTACCTCGGGCCGTCCTAGGTTATTTCGTCCAAGGCAAACACCCTACCTCTCCTCCGTACCTCTTTTTTTGTATCCATAAACTATTATGTGCTTTTTTTTTTTTTTTTTGGTTTTCGGTCACTCCCGGCTGTGCTCAGGGGTTACTCCTGGCTATCTGCTCAGAAATCGCTCCTGGTAGGCACCGGGGACCATATGGGACACCAGGATTCGAACCAACCACCTTAGATTTTGGATCGGCTGCATGCAAGGCAAACACCGCTAAACTATATCTCCGGGCCCTATTATGTGCTTTTCAAAGTGCGCAGGCTCCTCTAACTCAGATAGAGTCTCAGGAAATTCAGTACTCTCTGCTCCAATTATCCTGGGGATTTTTCAGGGGCACAGTGAGGTGAGGATGTTGCCTACCAATAACAGGGCAGATATAGGAACAATTCACCTGGGTACAACTCACTTGGCCAGGAAGTCTCAACATGTAGCTGACAGAATTCTGCCTGGAGCTTCTGACACTTTGTGAGTTCTTGAACCATCTGCAATCTGTATTTTTATTCTTTATCAGCAGTTAGGTTCATCACTTTATTTAATTATTATGGTTTGGGGGCTACAAAAAAACAGGTTATGCTCAGGAGCCATTCCTGGCTAGGCACTCAAAAATTGCTCCTGGCTTTGGCGACCAGATGGGACACTGGGGATCAAACCCAGGTCTGTCCTGGGTCAGCAGCGTGCTATCACTCCGGCCCACATTCATAACTATAATATGTGTTTCCTGCTTAAAGAAAACTTTATTGTGACATAAATACCACTTGTTTGGTGTGTCATTGTGTCCATTCACTCCTTTTGCAACACCTGTTTATTCTCTGAGCATATTTAATTAAAAATACTGCCTGGAAATAGTACAGCAGGTAAAATGTTTGCCTGCACGTGGTCCACAGATTTTAACCTTGACACTCATATATTTAACATAAAACATTAAACATAGGGGCAGGAGAGATATCACAGTGATAAGGCAGTTGTCTTGCATGCAGTTGACTTGGGATGAGCCCAGGTTCAATTCTCAGCATCTCATATGGATCCCTGTGCCTGCCATGAGCGACTTCTGAGCATAGTACAAAGAAAAATCTATAAGTGATGCTGGGTGTGGCCTCCCCAAACAAACAAAAAACAAATAAACAATGTTTACATAAATATGATTTATATAAATAACATACTATTATAAATAAATTTATATAATTTTATATAAATATAAATTCAACATAAAACATTAAATTTAGGGCCAGAGAGATAGCATGGAGGCAGGGCATTTGCCTTGCATGCAGAAGGATGGTGGTTTGAATCCCAGCATCCCATATCGTCCCCCAAACCTGCTAGGAACAATTTCTGGGTGCAGAGCTAAGAGTTACCACTGAGCACTGCCAGGTGTGACCCTAAAACCAAAAACAACAACAACAACAAAACTACAAAAACAGAAAAACATTAAATGTAGAAACAATAGCTCAAAGGTAGAGCATTTACCTTGCATGTGGCCAACCAAGGTTTGATCCCTGATATCCCTCTAACCTGCCAGGAGTGATCCAAAATAAAAAATAAAACAATAAGAGTTAAATATATATTATATATAAATAAAGGAAAATACTTTATTACTGCACTAGGGTTTTTTTTTTTTGCAGTTCAATAAAAACCTTACTCCCAGTATTGAGGCATGCGGCTTGTCCACACCACAGAGGTATTATGACTCTCAATAGTAGTTTGATTTCTTTTTTGTTTTTTGGGTCACACCCGGCAGTGCTCAGGGGTTACTGCTAGCTCTATGCTCAAAAATAGCTCCTGGTAGGCTCATATGGGATGCCAAGATTCGGCATCTGAATGCAAGGCAAACACCTTACCTCCATGCTATCTCTCCGGCCCCAGTAGTGTGATTTTATTCATTCTCCTCTTCCACATTCTTCATCAGATTCATCTGGATCTACTTCACAATTTTGATAATATATAAAACAGTAAATATATTATTTATTTATGCAGCTCTCCAGAGCAGCACACAAAAAATCTTGTCTAAATCAGTTAAGTCTTCATAATGTTTTGTAGACTCAGTTCCTTTTGGGGGGTTGCACACTAGGCAGTACTCAAGGGTTAATCCTGGCTCAATGCTCAGAGCTCATTCCTGGAGGTGCTTGGAGGACCATATGGAATGCTGGGATTGAAGCTGAGTTAGCACAGTGCAAGACAAACACCCTACCTGCTATGCTATCATTTCAGCCTCTAGACTCAATAATTTCAAAGGTCATTCAGAGCTGTTGGATATTATGCCAGTGGTTCCTCAATTCAAGACTAAATAAAATCTTTTTTGTAAGGCACAGTGGATAGGTTGTTTGTTTTGTAAACAGCCTATCTGGGTGGTATCCCCAGAAATCCTATCTTCCCCAGAGCCTGGCAAAAGTAATTTATGAGCTTAGAGTTAGGAGTAACCCCTGAGTATTTCTGGGTCTGGCCCCAAAACAAAACAGACAAGAAACAAAAAGAAAGAAAAATAAAATGTGTTGAGCAAGACGATCAGCAACCTAAGTAAAACCCAAACTTTCCCATGTCTAAATTAATCAATTTTTCAAATTTCATGCTAATTTTATCAATATCTATTCTAATATTTGAAGAATGCCATTGGAGCTTGGATAGTGATTAATTGGATAATAATTAATCCTATGCTTTGCACAGAATATTTATTTTAACACTAAATCTTTAATCCATGAACAACAAACATTTTCTATTCCTTCAATTGAGATTTTCTTATAGCAATGGCATAGTTTTGATGTATAAGTCTTTTACTTCCATTAGAAAATTTGATTCCTAGTTACTTGATTCTTTTATACAGTCAGTCAGGTAGGTAGGTAGGTAGTAGTTAGTTAGAGAGTCACACCTGGTTGTACTCAGGGGTTACTTCTAGCTCTGCACTCAAGGATTATTCCTGGAGAGTCTCTGAAAAAATAATATGGTTCCAAGGATTGAATCCAGGTCACCCAAATGCAAAGAAAGTTCCTTTCCCACTGTACTTTGTTAGGTAACACCTTCTTTTACTCAAAACAAAGATGATCTCTGTTTTGGTATGTGTGTCTGTTTGTTTACAATTTGATTACCCCAAACAAAGATTTTCTTATATGTAAACCTGGGAAGAAAGGCTCAGGATAGCCTGAGCTATTTAGCCTACTATGTCTTTACTGCCACACTTGGGGATGGTCTCTGGACTCGATAAGGACAGTTCTGCAGTCTGCTTGCTGGAGATATAGGATAGAAGACTGCCACATTATACGTGTTTCATTCTCAGTCTGAAATGGATTACTTCATGCATGGCCTTACTTCAGACTGGTTCACCTGGAGTTGGAGGTACTAAAGCCTGCAGGCACAAGCACCCCCAGAGGAACACACAGCTGGGGGACATAATTGACCTGGTCTGTCAGCTTCCCAACAAGAGGTTGAGGATCACAGAGCAGGAGGAGGAAAAGGAGGAGGAAGAGGAGAGGGAAAAGGAGGGAGGCAGAGGTTTCTGTGAGAAAGGCAGCAAATGGTGCTTCCAAATGTGCAGCTATGTAGAGGGAGTGAGAGAGAGGGGGAGAGAGAGAGCCAGAGAGATAGAGACAGAGACTGATACTCCCTGGGGTGCTTGTGCTCAGTCTTGGAAGGGCAGTGCCAGCCTCTCCACCTGGGTTTGCAGAACATGGAGAGTCAGTTTCACAGGGGGGCTGCCCTGGATCTAGTCATTGCCCACCCCCATTTTCTTCTGCTCCTATGGTGGGAAAATAGTTATCTTTGACCAGAGAATTCCAAGACTATCTTAGTTACTCCACCCACTGACTCTTGCCACTGTCCTGGATGCTAGAGATTCGTGGGCAGAGGACACTTGTGGCAGGTGGAAAGCAGAGGCCTGGAGAGTGGACTCTCGGCAGGTGCTCCAGGCCCATAGCCATAAATGCTCTACCAAAGCCATCCAGATGTGAATGCAATAGCTGTTGGTAATTTCAAGAAAGATCCCTCAAAGCTCTGGGCAAGCCTGGGCTTAGAACTTGCAGCCAAAGCAGCCAAAGCAGCTGGGAATTGGGAGCGGTGTTTCTTTCTACAGTCGGAAGGACAGAGCCCACCTGGACACACTCAGTGAGAGCTCACAGAATATGCCCAGTACATTCTACCAGTTTCTCGATGCAACCTCTAATCCAACTCCTAATTCTACACCTTACACTCCATTGCTTCATATTATTGATTACTATTCCAACTTCAATGCATGTCATCGCGTAATACTGTATATCCCTTTTTATTTCTATGTATAACACTTGATAAAAATCATGTGTACCTTCTCTGAGATGCATTTACTGAATATGACAGTTCTAAATTCCTTTAAGTGGCAATGAACTGAAAGATATATTTTTCTCTCTCCCTGATCATAGATATATATGCTAAACTTTTGTTCATTAGCTCATACCCTGAATGTTACAAAAATAAATGACATAGGTTTTCATACATAATTTTTAAATGTTGAATGCACTGAGATTTTCAGCATTGTTATGGAGTTTCATAAATACACATTCTAAAACCACACAACAGAATTTCACTTTCCACCTCCATGACTCAAGGACCTTACAATCCACTCTGTACCCCCTATTCCTAGTAAGCTCAGTCTATGATGTTCACTTCATATTTATTAAGCAGTTTCCAAAAAGTAAATGAGATGCTCTATTGATTTACTTGAGAAATACCTATATTGTTTTAATTCTGAAATATGTAGCATTGCTGTTAGAATGAGAGGTTTGTTTCATCAAATCCCTCTATTCCTCTCTACATATTCTTCTGCTTTTTGAAACTAGAAAAATTTCCCTTTCAGTTATTGAAGTGTTTTATTTACTAACACTGTGCTCTGAACATGGTGTTATGAATCCGTGTTTTGTTTTAATCTCTCTTCCCAACACCCACCACACACATAATTTACAAACACCTCTATTCTGTTAGATCAAATTGTGAATTCCTAGAGTATGGGATATCTCTAGAGATTTTGTGATGCAAAAATCTTTATATTGTGAGTGGCTTCCTGTATGAAATATATTAATTCAAGTGGAAGACTCATGCCACAAATAGAGGTCATTGGAGACACAAGTCTGAAAGCAAACACTCATACAGGTAATTAATACAAACATAGCTAAGGGAATAAAGGTTGAGCAACTCCCAGTTGCAAGAATTCTGCTTATAAGAATCAGAAAACTAAGTGGTGTAAAGTGCCAGGAGTTATCCCAAAGTAAAATACAATCAAATAAACACAAGAAAAGGTTTCATCTTAAATATGGGACTTCTCTGCTCCAGTCTAGAAATCAATTTATTAATACTTTAAGTTATCTTGAATAGTTTTACCAGAGACAGATTCTTTTAAAATTGTGTGACAGTATGAGGGTTCTGTCCATTCTGTCCAAACCTAGTGCTTTCAGGCACGAGGTAATATTAGATATTAGAAGGCAATATTAGATATCAGAACTACATAGAGACAAGTTTAACAGTGCACAGGTCAAAATATAGTCATATGCTTGAACTTTCCCAATGCAATTTTAGGTATGTTGTTTCTGTTGGCTGCATTTGCTTCTATGAATATTGTGACTTACAGTCACATTTGCTTCCAACATAGGCTTCTCCCAGGCTTGTGATGAGATTTGATCTAACTTTAATGTACAACTCCCTGCAAATATAATGTTTCTCCCTTGTGAATTCTTGTGTTGCTCAGAATGAACTTATCACTGAACCTGCCACAGCCCATTTCAGGAGTGAAAAACTCCTGAATATAGAAATCACATTTTATTCAGAAAAGCCTACTTTGAGTAGTCACACAAAGCTGACCTCTTTGTCAAGGATGGTCTAAAATGTGAATTTCCAAGGCTGTGCCATCCTCACGCTTTCCCTTTAAGAAAAATCGGGCATCAGTAAATTCCTTTCCTTCAGTCAAAGGAAGACAGTACCAAACTGATGCACCCCCACAGAGCAGTCTCTCTGACTTAATCTTGACGCCAAGCATTGAATTCCAAACTCAGTAGGAAAGCTATTAGCCAAAACTCTAAAACATTTTTTCCTTCCCTGATAATTGCAAACTTACTCAAAATATTTCTCACTTCCTCATAGATACCTGTTTTTCCTCACTTCCTGATTATTACCTGGGTTTCACTCCTTTTGTTTCCACCCGAAACTATACGAACCCCAAAACAGAATTTCCTTTCCATCCTCTGCACCTGGTCTTTTTAAGATGTAAAATTTCAGCTAGCATCCATTGTCCTTCCTCAATTCTGGTTTCTCTACCTGTCACTTCATATGCTAATTCTAGCCTAAATCTCAGTGATTCAACCCTTTTTTCTTTCTTCCTGGCTATGCCCCAAGAATATTAGCTTACATTCCAGGGTTTACTTTATAAGGCTGAGCTGAATTGAATAAACTTGTCCTTGCTCATCTGACGTGGATCCCACATGCACGACTTGTGGCCATTTCATTTCTACATTATTATTCCGTTATCAGTCTCCTCGTGATCCCACTCTCTCGTGTGGAAAAATTCCACAACCCACGAAGTCTTTATTAATAGTTACAGACATTAGCAGTCTGTAACAGAACTTTCGCCCACACTCCCTGCATAATAAGTGTATAAGACTTGAACTATGACTGAAGCCTTGCCCACACTCCCTGCAAACATGGGGCTTCTCCCCTGTGTGTGTCCTCTGATGTGTGATGAGATTTGACCTCTGGCTGAAGCCTCTCTAACATTCAATGCAAACATAGGGTTCTCTCCAATGTGTATTCTCTGGTGTCTGATGAGATATGACCGCTGACTAAAGCTTCTCCCACATTCCCTACAAATATGAGGCTTCTCCTTTGTGTGTATCCTCTGGTGTGTGATGAGACTTGAATTCTCAGTGAAACCTCTCCCGCATTCTCTGCAAACATGGTGCTTTTCCGCTGTGTATGTCCTCTGGTGTAACATACTTGATCCATCAGTGAAGTATTGCCCATATCTTATATTCTTATTTCATAAACTTCTTGGAATCCCTAATTGTTTACTTACCCTACCTGTGTCATTTAGGTTTTCTTTGTTCTGTGTTAGTTCTTGCCTCATTTGAAATTTCAATTTTATTTGCGCTCCCTATTTTACTGTAAGATAGTCTAGAAACGGCTGCTGAAATTCTGTTATGCCTCATCGTTTTAGCCAAAGATATGTAGCTTAAGTTGTACTTTGGATTTTCAGGTATGTCATGCCTTAGTGTGTCATTATAAGAATAAGAAAGTTTCAGCCATTGGTTCTGTCATGTAGATAGGAATTATCTGACTGAGCTTTATTTCTTGCAGATGTTCCTGGGAGGATCCAAGAAGGATTACTTCATGTGAGGATTGAGGAAGTGCTCTGCTGAGAGAGAATGACAACGGAATGCTATGAATCTTATAGGAAAACTGACATCATAAAATTTGCTTACACATGGATGAACATGGAGATTATTATGCTCATATCATTAAGATTAAAGGAGATAAATAGACATAGAAAAGTCCCACTCATCAATGAATGTAAGAAAAATCACAGATGGAATGGTAAAAATTTTCAAGACAGTAGAGAAGAGGGCTAGAAGTACCAGCCCATGATATGAAGCTTACAACTAAGAGGAGCGAGTATATTTAAAGCACTAACTGCACTGATAATCAGGATAAAATGTAAGGAAGAGAGAAAAGCATAATGCATGTTACAAACAGTAGGGGAGATGAAGGAGGGACATATGTGGTGAGAAAGTTGATTGTTGAAGGTTGGTATATGTACTATGATGGCAAACCAAATATGAAAAATTTGTAACTATGATGCTTAAAGAAAACATTCAAAAAAGAATTAGTGGGACTGGAGAGATAGCAAGGAGGTAAGGCATTTGCCTTGCATGCAGAAGAACGGTGGTTTGAATCTCATAATGCCCCCCCAATCCTGACAGGAGTGATGACTGAGTGCAGAGCCAGGAGTAACATCTGAGTGCTGTTGGGTGTAACCAACAAACCAAGGAATAAAAAGAATTACTAGCAGGAAGCCTGGTTGAATGTGTCAATGTTGGTGGAGTGAATACATGTTGTGCTCTGACATGAAAAGTCAAGATGGTGACAGCATCATTGTGAGTAACTTGGCATATTCCATGTTAGTTTTATGTTAGGCTCATATATCAATAGTTTAAAATTACAGGCAAGGAAATAATTCTGAGTGAGCTAGCGAGAAATCACAGCAGGGAGAGTGTTTGCTTTGCAAGTGGCTGAAGTAATTTCAATTCACAACACCTGATCATGTAACCTGAGCACAGGGCCAATAATAACCCAAAGTACCATCACGGTGTGGACATGAAAATTAAAGGAGAGAAAAAAATATTTCCTGGCCATCTCAAAAATACAGTATAATCCAAGGGAAATGACTAAAGTAAAGGAAAAGACCTGAGAGGCCTGAGATGGATATACCAACAGAGGACTATAAAGCCACATTGAGAGCACAGACATGAAATGATGGTTCAGAAACTCAAGGTCTGTTCTAAACATCCACAGACTTAGAAACAGAAAGAGCACAGTAGGGGCCGGGCGGTGGCGCTGGAGGTAAGGTGCCTGCCTTAGGACAGACCGGACCGCGGTTCGATCCCCCGGTTCCCATATGCCCCCCCCCCCGTGCCTGCCAGGAGCAACTTCTGAGCACATAGCCAGGAGTAACCCCTGAGCGTCACTGGGTGTGGCCCAAAAACCAAAAAAAAAAAAAAAAGAGCACAGTAAAGTATCAAATCTCCAGAGCATTCTGGAACTTAACATCAGGACACTGAGGAGGAGCAGAGGTCCAAACTCACCTGCAAACACACCCTTTGGCAGCCTCCCAAGTACTCCTCCTTCCAACAGATCAGCTCAGGCTTCACCCTGCAATGACCTGCCCAGAAGGTCATTTCTTGGGTTAGATATAAGAAAAAGTTTAGAAATCACTGCATGAATCACAGATGGAATGGTAAAAATTTTCAAGACAGTAGAGAAAAGGGCTAGAAGTACCAGCCCATGATATGAAGCTTACAACTAAGAGGAGCGAGTATATTTAAAGCACTAACTGCACTGTGGACAAATAACAGAACAGATGAAAAAAAACAGATGAAAAACAGAATCTCAGCTCTCCATATGCACATTGGTCATTTCACAGATTGAAATGAGTTAAAGTGAGGGAGCGGTTCATACAAAGAGGGATTGTGGAGAAGTAGGACAGTGCTAGTGTCCAACTTGGATTAACTGCATTTGATCTAGGCAGTTCTGGTTGAGTTCCTCTGAGTCACCCTTTGAGTGACTGAACTCTGTGAAGTTCTCAGGGACTGACTACTGAGTGAAGAGCCAAGTACCACCAAGGTCCAAAGGTGTCTTGAAAAGAAGAGGCTGGAAGGGCCAGAAATATGACACAGCATTAGGGCATTTGCCTTGCACGTGACCAAACTGGGAAAGACTAAGTTTTGAATCACAGCATTCCATATGGTCCCTCAAGGCTGCTAGGAGCAATTTCTGAGTGCACAGCCAGGCGTAACTCGGCATGCCATCATTGGATGTGGGTACAAATATGGTATATTCATGGAGACAATACTTCGATAACCAGAACATACAGCATTCATCAAGCTTTGTCTGAAGTGATTCCTGGGTGCAGATGTAGGCATAATCCATAGGAATGCCTGAATAGTTCAAATATAAAAACACAAACAGAAACTCATAAATTCCTGGCAAGGGAGGCAAAGGATTGGAGAATATGGTCTGCATGCAGAAACATCAGAATACATCTCCATCCAAGATAATACCCTGAAAAGCACAGGAGATATCCATGGATCTTCTATTACGTGGATCACTTGAAATCATGAAAATAAATTAAGTCTCATAAATTTTGCAGTCTCATGAGGACTAAAACAATAGTAGAAAGGGGAATAGCATGACCTTAAATGAAGCCAACTCAGGAATAATCTCTAGTATCCCAGATAATCACCAAAACATGAGAAATGATCCCTAAACTCAGAAGTCCTAACCTCACCATCAGGTGTGGATGAGATCCCCAGGTTCATGAAATCACATCACTTTCAGCAAAAATTAGTGATCAGGGCAGGATGCCTTCTCTGTGTTGAGGCAAGACACATGGCAGGCTTAGGTAACTATATGTAGAGCTGGGGATCAAACCCAGTTTCGCTCAGATATGGCAAACCCAGCACACAAAGTATGATTCCTCTGGTCACTGAACACACATTTAAAAATATAAAGCTGGGACCTGTGCCATAGTACAGCGATAGGGTGTTTGCCTTGCAAGCAGGATATTCAGTACAGACCAAATTCAATTACTGGTGTCCCATATGGTCCCCTGAGTCAGGAGCAATTTCTGAGTGCATAGCCTGAGCATGACTGGGTTTGAACCAAAGACCATAAAAGAAAAAAAAGTATAAATCTGGTCTCCTCTAAGAAACAAAGCCAATGGCTAGTAAGTGATAATGATAGGTAGGGTTTTAACCTTGGGCTCAGCAGAATCAAGTCCCCTGTTGAACTTAGATCCCTGCCTGATTGGGCACTTCCCCACCCCTTGATAAATCCTGATGCAGCAGCCCTAGGACAGCTCTTACCTACTGCCTGCAGGTGCTCATATGTCTCTAGCATCACATCTCTATAGAGCTTCCTCTGAGAGGCATCCCAGGCATGGCCACTCCTCAATGGAGAATCTTATGGCCACATCAGGGAAGGTCACTGTGTCCTAAGCACACAAAGACAGAGTCAGGGACATGCTCACCCAGGGTGGTGGGGAAGGACAAGACTCTTTAGGTTTCTAAGAGGACTCAGGGCCTCTCCTTTCTGCCCTCTTAGTGCACCCAGCCATCAGGACCCTCTCCATGAGCACCCAGAGGAGAAGGTCCCAAATATCATGCTAGAAATTCATATCAGGGGGAAGGGGGTGGGGAAATAAAACAAAGAAATTCATATCAACCAATATGATTTGGAAATGCTACTTTAGAACTTTAAAGGTGCTGCTTTTTCTTTTTTTTTTTTTT
>PVKC010034947.1:0-13601 GCA_004027635.1 Crocidura indochinensis
CTGCTGTGTTAAGATTTTCTGCATCTCATCTTCCAGTAGTCCGATTCTCTCCTCAGCTGCTATTACCTTGCTGTCGAGGGCATCCACTGAGGTTTTCAGTTGAGCTACCATGTTTTTCACGTCTGCCATTTCAGTTTGAAGTTGAGCTACCGTGTTTTTCAGGCCTGCCATTTCAGTTTGAAGTTTTCTGAGTTCTGTCATTGTGTTCTGTTCAGATCGATCTATGCTTTCTTGGAGTTTTACAAGCATATTCCATATTTCTATTTTAAATTCCTTTATCCGAGAGGTTAAGTGGATGATTGTGATTTTTAGGGTCGTCCAAGCCATCATCTTCATTCTTAGTGCCTAGTGTTTGCTTACGAGCTTTCCGCATTGTTGCTCTAGTACTCCCAGAGGAGTAGCTCTCAGCCCTCCAATTGGAGAAAGCTCTGCACCCGGCAAGGTCTTACTCACTCATTGGCTCGCTGGCGGCTTCAGAGTGCAATGATTTCTGGGTTTGCTTCCCAGGGCTCTGTTCTCAACGGAGAACTCCAAGAAATCAGGACAGACAGAAGCAGCAAGAGGTCCCCTCAGTCCTCAGAGTCCATCTCGGGCACCAGGAAATCCGCCAATGCACTTTTATTTTTCACAGTCTCTGTTATTGATATCATGTTTCTGTATTAAAGATCTTGTAATCTGCATATCCTATATTGCAATCAGTATGGTGCAGAGCGTCTTCTCGTTTCACCTCAACTTAACGGGCAATGCAGATAATCCTGTCCTGTAGAGCTGGTTGATGTTGCTGTCAAACTTTCTTAGTGTTAAGACCTACTCTTTTGAGTAGGTCGATGTCAGAGCCATGGTAGGGGTTTCCCCGGTAAAGGGTAGAGGATTGCTTCAAGATGTTGTTATAAAAAAAAACCTTGAATGTTTTGTAGATAGTTTGCCTGGTTCAGGGGTGAATGGAGGAAGCCCATACTTCAGGTCATTATATCGATGTTCAGGGTGTAAGGTTCCATTGCACTACGAGATTTTTGTGTTCCAACCTCTGTCAAATAAAAACTTATTTGTATGTATAGTATTTTCCCATTTTAGTGTGTCTATGCAAACAAGGAACAATGTAACGTGGCGTTATCGGTGCATATGGAGACCATAAGAACAGGTCCAACAATCTCCATGACATGGTTCAATCATAAGCATTAAACTGAGGGACTCTTCCACCAAAATTTGTTATTGAACAGCTCACAAAGAGAAGACAAGATAAAAAGTGGGTAGAATCGACATGGTAAAAGAATATTTAGAAAGAGTTATAGCTGTTAAAGAAAATACACATAAAATATTCAAAAGACATATACGTACATTGTATGTCTTTTGAAATAGTTGGCGATTGTTAAATCCAATGCACGACTTTGGTCTATGATTAGAACTGTGTAGTACTGAAGTTAAAAGGGGTAAATGTGGAGTACTGATGGGTGGGGATGAGAGAGTTATGGAGTAATAATGAGCTTTGTAGGGGTGTGTGAAAGGACAGAATCTGTTGGGGCAGGAGGTCGGCTTGTTGCCTAACAAATTAAATAACTGGGGGTAAAAAGGGTTAATTAAGGGGAAGATAACGAATTCGGATTGGGAGATGAGGGAAAAGAAGGGACTCGGTGTGGAGGAGGGGAAGTATATCAGAAAGGTTAAATACACTGTATAGATGAATTGTTTATGGATTAGGCTTGGTAATCAGAGAGGACCACTTGTATAGGAAGTCACATCTACATATATACTGATTTTAGAGACCTATTTGACTATTATCCTCCAAGGAATTCCCTTTCTAATCTCCCCAATATTTTCAGTACAAAAAAAAGAAGCAGAAGTTAATTTTTTTCAGGTTTTTTTTCTTTGGGGGGTTGTTTTATTTTTATTTCAGGACTGTGGTTATTGTGTGGTTGTCTTTTTGCTGTGGTGCTTTTCGGGTTTGCTATATATTTTTTTGAATTTCGAATTTTGTTTGATTTTTCTTTTTGTATTATTGTTATGTTTTTCTTCCTTTTCCCTTTTTCTCCTAAATTGATATTTATAGCCTCTAGAAAAACTCCACCCATATTTTGCTTGTTTGATTTTTGCCCCATTTTATATTTTTCTTCCTTCAAACAGAACCACATAACTTGAACCATCTTGTTCCACCTCACGAATTGAGGAGGAAATAATGCAGGGTACCATGACCAGTCATATAAAAATTTAGTGGAACTAAAAAGTCATCAGACTTAAACACCAAACCAAAGTCAAAGACAACAGAATTGATACCGAATCTACAACAAGCCAGACACAGAGGGAACCAATTATACTAACAGCCCAGGGAATGAAGAAGGGAGATATGGGATGCATGCTGGAAAAAGGAGTGGAGGGAGGACAACATTTGTGGTGGGAATTCCACTGATTTAATGTCACTATGTACCTAAAATATTGTTGTGAAAGATTTGTAATCCACTTTGGTCAAAATAAAAATTATTATAAAATAATTTCACTGGAAGTCTAGCCAGCAGAGTTAACAGCTACGAAAGACAAAGTCACAGAGCTCAAATATGAGGTCCAGAAAATCACCAGGCAGAGGAAGGGTGGAGTCTGATCTCCACCAAACATTTTTCAATGTGGTTGCTGCCCAAGAACTGCAATGCCAGTTTTGGGACCAACCCTGCCCAGAAGCATTTGCGGAAACCACATGATCCAAGATAAGCTGATACCACAAACAATGGGTGGAGCCAGAAGAGCCAAGATGTTCTGCTTCACTACTTGGTTGCACACATCTAGTCAAAGAATTCTAGTACAATACGCAGAACATATCACACTTCAAGAATGACAATGGGAAAACAGCACAGGCCAACACCATGCATAGAGAATGATGATGGCAACTCTGATGACCCTAAAAGTTCCAACCACCTATTTAGCCTCTCAGAGAAGGGATAGATAAGAAATATGGAGAATGTTCATAGAACTCAAAGAAATCATGAATCAAACTGAACAAGCCACAAAGAAGAAACAAGGGATTATGAAAATAGAAATCAGAAAACTCCAAACTGAAATAACAGGATTGAAAAACTTGGTAGGCAAAATGAAAAACTCACAGAGAAATAGCAGCTGATAACAGAATCAGTGTGCTGAAAGATGAGATGCATAATCACTCCATACAACAAAAAAGAATGGGAAATAGCCCTAAAACAAATGATCAGACCATGTAAATAATGTGAACAGATGAAAATAGAAGTCTTTGATGAACTGAACAGAAACAACCTAAGAATTATTGGAGTCCCAGAGACCCAGGAAAAAAATCCCCAGGAAGAATGAAAAATCAAGGCCATGATTGAAGTGAAAATCACCGAGATACAGACTGCAAGCAACCAAATCCTGCATGCCCAAAGAGTACTAGCTAAAAGAGACCCAAAGGAAAGCACCCAAGACACATCCTAGACACTATGATGAATTCCACAGATAGGAATAGAATACTGAAATCAGCAAGATCAAAAAGGGAAATTACGGGGCCCGGGAGATAGCGTGGAGGTAAGGCGTTTGCCTTTCATGCAAAAGGTCATCGGTTCGAATCCCGGTGCCCCATATGGTCCCCCCGTGCCTGCCAGGAGTAATTTCTGAGCATGGAGCCAGGAGTAACCCCTGAGTACTGCCGGGTGTGACCCAAAAAACAAAAAAAAAAAGGGGGGGAAATTACATTCTAAAAAGCATACTTAAGATGTACAGCAGACCTGTGACAAGAAATCCTCAAGGCCAGAAGGCAGTGGTAGGATATAGTGACAAAACTCAAGGAAATAAATGCTACACCTATAATACTGCACCCAGCCAGACTCACTTTCAGGTTTGAAAGAAGTATACATAGCTTCACAGATAAACAACAGCTCAGAAACCTTGCAGACTCAAAACCAACCTTAAAAGAAAAACTGAAAGATCTACATTAAGACAAGATATATCAACAGACACACCAAACTTCTACACAAAGATGATACCTCTCTCAACATCAATGGGCTAAATGAATCTGTTAAGAGACACAAAGTGGCAAAAATGGATCAAAATGCTGAATCCAACATTTTGCTGCTTTCAAGAAACACATCTGAATAGTCACAGACTCAATATCAAAGGTTGGAGGGAAATGATCCAAACAAACAACTCCCTTAAAAATGCTGGAGTGGCCTTATTAATAGTAGATGATACAAACTTTAGACTCAGAAAAGTTTAAAGGGAAATGATGGTCATTTTGTACTAATCAAAAGATATGTCCAAGAAGAAATCACACTCATAAACATATTCACACCCAATGAGGACGTGCAAAGTATTTAATACAATTGTTGACAAATCTCAAAGACCATATCAACAGCAACACAATAATAGTGGAGACCTCAACACTGCCCTGTCACCCCTTGCTAGGTCAATCAGGTTGAAACCCAACAAGAATGCACTGGCTCTGAAAAGAGAAATGAAAGAAAGTGGCCTAGTAGACATATTTAGGGCACCCCATTCCCAGAAAAACAGATACACATACTTCTCCAATGCACATGGGTCATTCTCCAGGATAGACATGCTGTCCCATAAAATATAACTCCCTAAAATTAAGAGAATAGAAATTGTACAGACTACCTTCTGAGATCTCAAGGCACTGAAATTAGAAGTGAACTACAAAAGGACACAGAAGATAAACTTTAATACCTGGGAATTAATCATTTCACTACTGAAATCAAAGAGGAAAATCAAAACATTTCTGAAAACATATGACAATGAAGACACAAATTGTCAGAATATATGGGACACAACAAAAGCAGTAACAAGAGGAAAAAATTATAGCTTTGCAAGCAACAACAGAAAGTATGAAGGGGCCTAGATAAATAGCTAAATGACACATCTTATAAAATTAAAAAATGATCAACAAAAGGAATGAAAAATGCGTAGCAGAAGGAAATAACAATGCTTAGAGCAGAAATCAATGAACTGAAAATCCAAAAAGCAATCCAAAAGATCAATGAAAGCAAATGTTGGTTCTTTGAAAAAATAAACAAAATCGATAAACCCTAGCAAACCTCACAATGAAATGGAGAGAAAAAACCTAATAAACTGGGTTAGAAATGAAAAAGGGATACACTACAGATACTGCAGGGATTCAAAAGGCAATCAGAGACTCCTTTGAGAAATTTAATAAACCAGATTAGAAATGAAAAGGGTGAGATCACTATTGACAATATAGAGATTCAAAGGGTAACCAGAGACTACTATGAGAACTCTATGCCACAAAACATGAAAACCTGAAAAAATGGATAAATTCTTGGACTCATCATCTTCCACTATTGAATCAGGATATTCTAGCACACATAACAGGCCTATCACTATTGAGGAAATTAAAATGGTCATCAAAAGTCTTCTCTAAAACAAAAACCCAGGGCCAGAATGATTCGCTAAAGAATTCTTTCAAAACTTTCAAAAGGAACTACTGCCAATTCTTTTTAGGCACTTCTGGGAAATTGAAGGAACAGAAACACTCCCAAATAGTTTTTATGAAGCTAACATCACCTTGATACCAAAACCAGACAGATGCTGCCAAAAAAGAAAATTACAGACCAATATCCCTGATGAACACAGATGCAAAGATCCTCAACAAAACCCTGGCAAATAGGATCCAATGTCTCATCAAGAAGGTCATACACCACGATCAAGTAGGTTTGATTTCAGAAATGCAAGGATGGTTTAACATATATAAGTTAATCAACATAATACACCATATCAACGAAAAGGAAAACCCTATGATCATATTAATAGATGCAGGGAAAGCATTCCATAAGGTCCAACATCCATTCTTTTTTTTTAATTTTTATTTTGACAATATTGGCTTACATATCTTTCACAGTAGTATTTTAGGTACATATTAACATTGAATCAGGGGAATTCCTATCACCAAATTTGTCCTCCATACACCCCATTTCCCTCCTGCAGCACATATCCCCACCATCACCCCCCGGGCTGCTAGAGTAAGTGGTCCTCTCTGTTTCTAGCTTACTACTAGTGATCATATAGTTTGGTCCTGGTACCCTAGTTTGGTTTGGTCCTGGTACCCTCCCTTGTTTCCCCTCTATTTAAGAGGCAGAGCTAGATAGTTCAAGTTATATGGTTTTGCTTGAAGGAAAGAAAAGCAATAGAATGGGATAAAAAAAATCAAATAAGCTGAAAATGGGCAGAGTCCTTCTTAGAGGCCTTCAACCTCAGTTTGAGAGAGGACAGAAAAAAGGTAATTGAAACACCACAACCATACAGAAGTAAATATCAAATAAAATATCCAGTGAGCACTGCAGCAATAAAGACAAGCACCACACAATAGTCTTGGTCCTGAAATCAAACCATGCAGGAGTGCAAAAAGAAAGTGAAAGATAAAATAAAATAAAAAATAAAATTGGAGACATCAACTTCAATATCTACACCAAAATAAAGAAGTAAAAAAATCAATCAATAATTAAATATATAAGTGGATAAAAGGATTGTTTTGTGCTCCCCCCCCCAGCATAGGCACAGAAACTATTGGGGACATTATAGAGGGAATATCCTTGGCTTAGGAGATACAGGGTTTCTCCACCCTTGAAGTTACTGTCATGGGATTAACTATAGACTCCTTTACTTTAAGATGATCATTTACTTTCCCCTCGGTGCTTTTGTGGTGTATGGAAGACTTCTGCTTCATCTTAGATGGTTAAATCAGATCTCTGTATCTAGAGATCCTGGTACAGCTCAAGGAATGGAGCTTATGATGAAGTCTTTCTTTGTGGTTCTAGCAGTTCTGTTTCTTCAGTGTCGTTTTAATCCATCTTCTGTAGTTGGTGGTCTTGATCCTTATGCTGCTCCTAGGATGGAGCCTGGGATAGAGTCTTTCATTATGTTTCCAGAAGACCTGTTCAGTTGCGATTGTCTCAGTCAGACCTCTAGAATTGGAGATATCACTTGTGAACAGATCGTAGACCAAAACCTAGGCTAGAGCTTGTTGTTGTTGTTGTTGTTGTTGTTGTTGTTGTTGGTCCCGGGATGCATACTGTCCAGTCATGGTTGTAACAACCAGTCATCTGTAGACAGCGATCTTTTTTTTTCTTGGCTTTTGCACAGATCAAAGGGTGACAAGTCTTCTGATTTTGGCTTGTCGTTGGTTGGTGAGGAAAGACAACTTGCTCTTAGATCAAGTTGTTCCCATTTCCTTGTTGTCAGGATATCATTTTAGAACTGGTGCAAGTTGGTGTCTGAGCAGCATTGTTCCCTGGAGGGGATTTGGTTCCTGGAGCTGTTGTGGAGAACTGTGTCATTTCTATGCCTGGGGTACAGGAGTAAAGGCTGGATGGTCGGTGTCTAATTCCCTGGGGTCTAAGTTGGTTCCACATGACATATGTTCAAGGTGGGAGATGACCCTGTGTTGCAAAAAAATATGAGTTCTTATCCCTAGTAGAAAAGAGCTTGTTTTTATAAGTAAGAGTTCCCCTTTTTTAAAGATGCCTTTGAAGGAAGAAGTGGTGCTACATTATATTGCTGGTGGATTTGGAGGTGGAGAGAGAAGAAAACAGAAGCACAACAAAAACTAAAAATATATATGTTCACACATATCTAAAGAAAACAGATTTTTTAAAATTAAATAAAAGAAGTAATTAAAGGAACAAAGTGGGGCCGGAGAGATAGCATGGAGGTAAGGCATCTGCCCTTCCTGCAGAAGGACTGTGGCTCAAATCCCAGCATCCCACGTGGTCCCTCGAGCCCACCAGGGGAGAGCTCTGAGCATAGAGTCGGGAGAAACCCCTGAGTGCTGCCAGGTGTGACACAAAAAAGGCAAAAACAAAACAAAAACAAAAAAAAGAAAAAGGGAGAAAGTGATGCAGGAGATTACGTTTGGGGAAAAACAGGTTAAGAGGTAGTGTTATATAGGTCTTAATCATATGATGAAAGTATAGGCTTCCCCATTGTCTTTTGAGATTTCCTTATGGGTGTGGGCTCTAGGGCGCCTTTTCATCACACACTCTAGCCTTCCTGAGATTGACAAAAGATTTGTGGCAGAGAGGTCTTGGGTAGAGTTCTTGCAGTGGGGATCCTTTTGGAACTAGGTCCAGTATCAAGCCACAGTCCACATTAGGGAGAGGTTATTAGGAGGGCCACACTGCATGAGTCAGTCCAGGTGTTGGTTGTATTTTCTTGCCAGGAACAAGGTGTGGGTTTGAGTGCCAACACCCATTCTTGATTTAAAAAAAAAAATTCTCATCAAGATGGAGATGGAAGGAACCTTTCTCAATATAGTCAAGGCCATCTACCACATGCCAATGGCAAATATTATTCTCAATGGAATTAAACTAGAAGCCTTTCATCTAAAATCTGGTACACAACAAGGCTGCTTTCTCTCATCACTCCTATTTAACATAGTGCTTGAAGCTCATGCCATAGAGATTAGGCAAGAAAAAGATATAAAGCCAATCTAGACAGGAAAGGAAGAAGTTAAGCTCTCACTGTTTGCAAATGGTATTATACTATATTTAGAAAACCTTAAAATCCTACCAAAAAGCTTCTATAAACATTAAATTCATATAGCAAAGTGGCAGGCTACGAAGTTAGTATGCAAAAATTAATGGCCTTCTTATATGCCAAAATGATAGATAGGAAATGGACATTAAAAGAATATCATTCACATTAAGTATCACACAATCTCAGATACATGAATTCAACAAAAAGTGAAAGACCTATACAAAGAAAACTACAAAACCCTGCTTTGAGAAATAAAAGAGGACATAAGAAAATCGAGATACATACCTTGCTCAGGGATTGGGAGGATGAACATCATTAAATGTCAATACTGCCCAAAGCATTGTACAGATTTAATGCAATCCCTGTAAGGATACTCATGACATTCTTTAAAGAAATGGATCAAACACTATTGAAATTCATCTGGAACAATAAATACCCAGAATAGCTTGAGCAGCCCTTGTGAAAATGAGTATAGGAGACATCACTTTCCCAAGTTTAAGCTATATTACAAAGCTATGGTCATTAAAACAGCATGGTATTGGAAAAAAGACAGACCCTTAGATCAGTGGAATAGAGTTGTCAGTTAATGTTCCCCAGACATACAATCAATTAATCTTTGATAAAGGGGCAATAAATGTAAAATGGAGCAAGGAAAACCTCTTCAACAAGTAGTCTTGGGGTGGCTGTTAAGCCAGTTAGATCTCCATCTAACACCATGGAAAAAGGTCAAGTCCAAATGAATTTCATACCTTTACATCAGACCTGAAACCATAAAAGGTATATAGAGCAACATATAGGTAAAACACTCCAAGACATTTAGACTAATGACATTTTCAAGGAGGAAACAACACTCTCTAAACAAGTCTAAGCAAAGATAAACAGATGGGACTATATAAAGCTGAGAAGCTTCTGCACCTAAAAGGAAATAATGCCTAGGACACAAAATCCACCCACAGAATGAGAGAACCTATTCATCCTATATACATCAGATAAGGGGCTAATATCTAAGATATAAAAGGTACTGACAGAACTTTACAAGAAAAAACATCTAATCCCACCATTAAATGGGGAGAAGAAATGAAAAGACAATTTCTCAAAGAAGAAATACAAATGGCCAAAAGGCACATGAAAAAATATTCCACACCACTAATCATCAGGGAGATGCAAATCAAAACAACAATGAGGTACCATCTCATGCCACAGAAACTGGCACACATCACAAATAACTAGAACAATCAGTAATGGCAGGGATATGGGAAGAAAGGAACTCTCATTCACTGTAGGTGGAAATGCTGTCTAGTCCAGCCCTTATGTAAAACAATATGGAGGTTTTTCTTCAAAAACCTGAAAATTGAACTCCCATATGATCCAGCTATACTACTCCTAGGAACACAAAAATGCAATACAAAAACCCCTTCCTCATACCTATATTCATTGTAGCACTATTTACAATAACCAGACTCTGGAAACAACCAAGATGCCCTTCAACAGATGAATGGTTAAAGAAAATGTGGTACGTATACACAATGGAATCTTATGCAGCTGTCAGGAGAGATGAAGTCATGAAATTTTTCTATATGTGGATATACATGGAATCTATTTTGATGAATGAAATAAGAAGGAAAGAGGCAGACTCAGAATAGTCTCAAAGTGGATATTGGTGCAACAATGGGTACTTGAACACTGAAACTGAATCTTAATCAGAAAAACTTCTTTATTTTGTACCTAATAGTGACTCAATAAAATCCTTATACAAAATTGTTGTAAAATGATTCAACATATTAAAAAAGAGAAATGATTAAAAAAAACAACCATGCCCTTAAAACATCCATCTAAACAGACATGTGCACACCAATATTCATTGCTGCAATAAGTACAATAGATAAGATATGGAATCAACCTAGCTGTCCAAAGGTACATATACATAATGGAATACTACACAACTGCAAAGAATGATGAAAGCATGCAATTTGTTGCAACCAGGTTAGAACTCTAATATACCATATGAGTGAAGAAAAGCAGAAGAAAACAAGAACAAGATAACCTCACTTATCTGTAGTACATAAATAATTGTATTAGAAAATGTAGTAAAGGGAATGTAGATGCATAGATCAATATTGACCTTAGAAACAGAACAGGAAAGATGAAGTCAAGGAGGAAGAAGAGTAGAAAGGGAAGTAATGAGGTAACAGGGATAAGATTTTTGGTTATATTAGGAATGTGAGACTAGTATAAAAATATATTCAAGACACAGACTCAACAACACTGAAAACATGAGAACTAAGCTGAAACCAAGTTAATGTGCTTGCCAAGGCAGGGATGTTTTTCCAACATCACTTATTGAATATAGATAGAAGATAGATAGATTGAAGATAGCTTTTCTAACTCTATTTTGTATTTCTTGCCCCTTTATCAAAGATTAATTGATTGTATTTCTGTGGAACATTCTCTGAATACTCAAGTCTAGTCCATTGATCTGAGGTTCTGTCTTTATTCCAATACCATGCTATTTTAATGAGTATTGCTTTGTAGAACACTTTATTTTTATTAATATCTTTAAACACCTTGATTACAAATATAATTGTAGTTGGATTTCAATCATGTAAAGAACACCCCCCTTCACCAGTGCAGCATTCCCATCACCAATGTCCCAAATCTCTCTCCTTCCCACCCCACCCCTACCTGTACTTTTGATTTTTTTCCCAGTCTCCTTCCAAATCTCAGGGCCATTGCTGATCCTTTGTTCCCTGGAAACAGTCAGGCCTGTGTCTGGGCCGGAACAGGAAGGCTCCAGGCCTAGTCCCCTCTACCAACATCAAACTGGGCCTCAGTTCCTGCCTTCCCTCAGCCTCCTTCTGGGCTCAAATGCTGTTACTAAAACCCCCTTCCTTCCCATTAATCTGCCTTTTCCCAAACCCTATGAATTCATTAGCTTCATTTCAAGTCATTCCAATTTAGATTATAGACTTCCTGGCAGATTGGATCTAGTACTTCCTTCAGTTAAAAAATATAGAGCTCAAATTAAAAATAAAAATAGAAAGAAAATGTACAGCTCAAAGTTCAGATGCACAAATAATAAACTAGTATGCAATATTTTTATCATACTTAGACAACCTTGCTAGTTTAGAAAAATAACCTCTAAGAAGATATGCCTGAAAAAAAAGAAGATATGCGTGAGTCACATTTTATAAATACAATTCATCAGATAACTTTCTTAAATACCCTGATAACCCAATACTTTATACCACTAAATGCAAAGATCAATGAGGAAGCTAAGGAAGACATCTACTGTGTATCTCCTTTGAATATTTTTTAGATGTATTTCCTTAATAGGTATAACTCTTATCGTTTATCTTCTTATGTAGTGGCAATTTCCCCATTTGGAGGTATCTACTTAGTAGGGAATTCTAGTAGATCAGTTTCTCTAGTGTTCAAATTTTTGTTAGAACCAGGTTATCAGGATTGTTTAAATTGCTATTTTTTACTCCCATATGCACTAGTCGTGCCAAGTGGAATTGATCCTTTTTGCATAGGCACATTAAATGGGGAAAATCTTTCATGTGCAAACAAGTTCTTATCTAATAGAGACATCTAAATAAATGTTTACAAATCCCAAATCCTTATAATCAGGAGTTTTGGAGTATAATAATTCAGAATTGTTTGTTTGTTTGTTTGTTTGGCCACACACAGTGATGCTCCGGGGCTACTCCTGGCTATGCGCTCAGAAATTGCTCCTGGTGAGTGGAGGACCATATGGGACACCAGGGGATCAAAATGTGGTCTGTCCTAGGTTAGCGCACATAAGCCAAGCGTCCTTCCACTTGTGCCACCACTCTGCCCAAGATTCAGAATTTTAAATCATTTATTTACGATGATTTACTGTCTTAAATGATTTATTCACCTTATTAACGGTGCCATTAAATACTATGGGTTAATGTGGTATGTTAATAGTATACAGTATATCAAACAATCATGTATTATAGATGTAATCATGTATTTATTTTTTTATTTACAGATTCCTCAATTATTGACACAGGACTAAGGAGGTTCAAATCCTGACATCTCATATGGTCCCCTGTGCCTACCAGCAATGATTTCTAAGCCTAGAGCCATTAGTAACCCCTGAGTGCCACTGGCCGTGGCCCAAAAACCAATTACCTTATTGTATAGTTATAAATTAGGTAATGAGATGCTCAGTTTATTATTTTTCTATATGATTTTTGATATTTTGGTCTCTTCTGATTCCATACAAACTTTTGTATTGGCTTTTCTAGGTTCTTGAAGAATGTTGTATGAATTTGGTTGGGGATTATGTTGAATCTATATAGTATTTTATGTAGGATAGTCATTGGAGAAAATTTATTTTCTAATCCGTAATTGTGGAGTATTTTTCAGTTTCCTAAGATGGTCTTAAGTGATTTGATGTTTTTATGATATAGATCTCTTATGTCTGATTCTTAGAAACTTGAAAGTTTTGAGTACTATTTTGAATAACAGGCTCCTTGATCACTTTATCCTCTGATGTTTTATTTGCATAATTGTGTGTATTATTGATTACAATAATCTATGTGATTTATTGATCATAATATTTTTTTAAATTTATTTAAACATTTTGATTACATATATGATTGTGATTAGGTTTCGGTCATGTGAAGAACACCCCCTTCATCAGTGCAACATTCCCACCACCAATGTCCCAAGTCTCCCTTCCTCCCCACCCATCCACACCTGTACTCCAGACAGGCTTTCCAGTTCTCTCATTCATTCACGTGAGTGGTAGTTTTCTGTGTAGTTATTTTTATAACTACACTCATCACTCTTTGTGGTGAGCTTCATGGAGTGAGCTGGAAGTTCCAGCCTCCTCTCATTGTCTCTGATGATTGTTGCAAAAATGATTTTTATTTTCTTTAAAACCCATAGATGAGTGAGACTATTCTGTGTGTCTCTCTCTCCCTCTGACTTATTTCACTCAGCATGGTAGATTCCACATACATCCATGTATAGGAAAAATTCATGACTTCATCTCTCCTAAAGGCTGCATAATATTCCATTGTGTACCACAGTTTCTTTAGCCATTCGTCTGTTGAAGGACATCTTGGTTG
>PVKC010034948.1:0-13636 GCA_004027635.1 Crocidura indochinensis
AGAGGTAGAGCCTTCCATGCTTCTAACCCAGGATGAACGTGAGTTCAATCTCGCAAGCCAAGAGCAATTTCTGAGCCCAGAGCCAAGAGTAACCCCTGAGCGCACTGAGGATGGCTCAAAAAAGCCTCAATTTTTTTTCTTCAGGAATTACTTTTTAATACAGTTTTCCATTGCTATTAAAATTCTATTTTATTTTTAATCTATGCATTCCAGTCAGAGAACCCTTAAGATCATGATAAAGACTATATGTTTACTTCAGAAAAATAAGCAACACATACATTCTCATGTATTTTAGGTGATTCAGAGACCCCTGAATCTATTCAGAGTCATCAAATATCCTATCATGGCACACATGGAAAATGTTTGACACAGAAACAAATGAGAATGTTTATTCAAGAGTAGTCAGAGATTAACATTATAGTCCCCTCCTTGATAAGATGATAGCTGAGGAGTCAAGAGAGTTCATTTATAATTCACTCACAACATTATTATTTCCACTAACTATGAAGCTGTATGCCAGCAGATATGACAACAACAAGACAAAAAGAAGAGTTCACAATATTTGGAAGAATATTCTGTGCTCATATTTTAGAAGATTTAACATTGCTAAAATGACCGTCTTAATCAAACTTAAAGATTCAAAGAGATAACTTATCAAGATCCTAATAATATTCTTCAAGGACACAGAACACTACTATACTTCGTCTGGAAACATGAAATTACCCAAAATAGCCAAAGTAATTCTGAGTAAAGAAACAATTGGGAGTTATTGCAGACCTTGACCTTAAAATATACTATAAAACAATAATAATCAAAACAGTGTGGGTCTGTAATAAAAACACTCTCACACAATGGATAAATTTGAAATCCAGAAGTAAATCTTCAAAAAAGAGGAACATTATCTCTAGGAGAAGGAAGTCTGCAACAAATGGGAAGAAAACTTAGCTACTTAAATAAAAGAGAGAGAGGGGGGGAAAGAGAGAGAAAGAGGGGGGGAGAGGGAAAGAAAGAGAGAGAGAGAGAGAGAGAGAGAGAGAGAGAGAGAGAGAGAGAGAGAGAGAGATTGGATATCTAGCTCACAACAAACACAAATGTATATTCAAAATGGATTCCAGGAGGAAAGCCATGGCAGAATTTTCCAGGGCAGGAGCCAGAGAGAGTACAGGGCTTAAAGACACTTGATTTGTATTTGAACATGGCTAACTCCAATTCTAAGTTCCCTGGACAACATATGGCTTCCTCCTTTATCCCCAGCACTATCAGAAATGATCCTTGAGCAGAGAGCCAGGAAGAAGCCTTCAGGATAACTGGGTGTGGATCATAGCCCAACAACATGAATAAAAAAGGACTGCAAAGAGTACTGACATCAGAGGAGGTGGTTAAGAAAATAAAAGCAAAAATATGCAAATGAGAACACTATCTAAAAAGTTTATGTGTACTGTCAAAGAAACCATGGTTAAAATCAAAAGGCATTCAATTAAGAAAAGAAACATTTGCACATCATACATCTGATAGTGGGTTAACAGTTAAGCAGAACTCAATAATAAAGTAAACACGGTCATTAAAATCTGAAGTAAGGAGCTGAATAGCAATTTGTTAGAGAAGACATGGAGAAAAAAATGACAGGTTTATGAAAAAGTCATGTAACATTTATATAATCACATAACAGATATAACATGTAAGTTAATATAAATAATAGGTATAACATAAAATTCACCTAACAGGTATTTAAAACTGTGCATCTTCACTGATTTTCAAAGAAATATAAATCAAAATGACAAAATAAAATCACCTTATAGACTGAGAATCACTGATATGAAAAACTACAGAAGCCAGTATTAGAAATCCTGGAGAACTTCACATCAAAATTTTGCAAAAACAAAACAAAACAAAACAAAAAAAAAACAAAAAAAACACAACCCTGGAGAAATCATAGAAATAGTACAGCAAGTAGGGCCTTGGATGAGCCTAACACTGATTCAATTCCTTGCACCATAAAAAGTCCCCTCAACTCTGCTAGGAGTGATCTCTGGGCACAGATTCAGGAGTAAGTCTTAAGCATCACTAAACAAAACTAATACTGAAAAACCTGATGCAATCAATGCAGTAAAAAAGGAAGCTGCCATTACACAAGAACAGTAGATGGGTAAACTATTCCAGCCTCTATTGAAAACAATAGGGAGATTTCTAAAAATTAAAATTGAATTCCTGTATGACTCAAGAATTCAACTAATCACAAAACATAAAAACATTAATTCAAAAACATATATCCTCACACAATCCATCTTGTAACATTATTTCCAACAGTCAACATCTGGAAATAAGATCCTAATAATATTCTGTCTTAATGACAGAGCTCTGGAAGATGCTGTAGCAAACAAACAATAAGCTATATGAAAATTGAAACTGCTGTTTTTGCTACAGTTTGGATGAAATGTAACAGCACATATCAAGTATAAATTAAGTCACCATAAGCTATAGAGAAAGACAATTACTGCATGGTCTCATATAAAGGAACAAAAAGGGGCAATGAAGTGATAGTACAGTGGTTAGGGTATTTGCATCACGCATGGCCAACCTGTTTTTGATTCCTGGCATCCCATATGGTTTCCCAAGCCAGTCAGGTGTGATTCCTGAGTGCAGAACTGGGAGTAATCCCTAAGAATCGCTGGGTATGGCCCAAAACAATAAAAAGAAAAAGAAAGTAGTAAACAATGAATGGAGAATAAAAATGAACCTTTGGACTCTGACAACAGAACTGAGGTCCCCACATAGGGGAGAGGGCTAAGTTGGACAAAAGTAATCCTAGTATAAATGCATGTATATGTGTACATATATATATATATGTACACATATAAATATATAATATACATATATAAACACCAAAAAGTCCTATTCAATCATTATTGTCTGTAATATGTTATTAAATTACACATAACAGGAAAGCTGTTTTACATGATGTGAATAGTTAAATGTCAATTATGTCAATACAATTTCATATTTTAATAGAATGTCTACTTAAGGAACAAGATAGTGTAATTTCATCATGAACATATAGAAGTGTTGAACATACTTGAAAACAACATCTTGCACATCTGTGAGAGTAGCACCAATACTCCTTAGCAAAAGTTGTAAAGAATAAATAGCAATCAGTCCTCCATTCCGTCCTGAATCTTTTGTTTCTTTACCAGAACTCAATGAAACACTTAAATGCAACTGAAGAGAAAAAAAGAGATCTACATTATAGCTTATTATGCACAATGATAAAATTAACTTTATTCTATTTAACAATTTTAAGCTTTGCTCTTATCTGAAATTCACTACTCCATAAACTAGCTTTCACAATTATTTAGCTAAAATATATCAAGATTATAAGTATAAAATTAGTAAGGGTATACTAAAATAAGTTAAAAAAGAATTCTTAAAAACATCTTCTTTAGCAATATAGAGTTTAATTCTCTTATTTTGGATTCAGTCCAATAACACTAGCAGCTTAGAAACTGTGGTTTCAGACAAACATACCCGAAAGCTCATGATTAGAATTGAGTCAACAACATAGTGAAGTAGGTTAAAAAGCATGTCTTATTTTTTTGAAAATATTCTTTTCTGTAATATAAACATCAGGGTTATAAGGTTGTTCTTGTTCATACTACAGTTTATTTTGTTCACAGATAAAGTTGTTCATGATTGAGTTAATCACAAAATATACAAGAATCTTCACTGTAAACTTTAACCATCTAAACTTAAAGGGGCCTGTTATACTAGCAGACCAGAGGGCAAAGAGTGGTGGCATTCTGGGTCCATTAGTGGAGGGAGGTTGACACTGGTGGTGGGAAGGGCCCTGACTCAACGTATATCTGAAATTTAACTATGACGGACTCTGTAGATCACAATTGTTACAATAAACACACACACACACACACGCACACACACAAACAAAAAACAAAACAATTTCACTTGTGTGCATTTCCCATCACCAAAGTCAAGTTTCCCTTTCACCCTCCTTGATGTCCTTTTATTGCCCACATTCCCTCCCCAGCCTGCTTCTGGAACAGGCATTTTATCCACTCTCCTTTTCTTTTTTTGACACTGTGGTTTGCACTACTATTATGAAGGGGTGTCATGCATGTCCATTTCATAGTAGACCCTTCTCTATTCTAACTGAGCTCTGCTCCTTGTGGCAAGCTTCCTCCATGGACTGTTCCTACTAATCCTCATCTCTACTGTCTCAGGATCATCCCCACATAGTCTTTTATTTTCCTTATTCCTGTACATGAATTAGATTATTCTATGTTTATTCCTCTCCCTCTGACTCATTTCACTAAAAAAAATAATAATAACCATGTTCATTCATATATAAGCAAATTTCATGACTTAATTTTTGTAATGGCTCCATAGTATTCCATTGTGTAGATGTGCCACTGGGTTTAGCACAGGGTTTATAAGGGTTTGGCCATTTAATTTGTTGTTGGGGACCTTGGCTGCTTCCAGGTTATGGTTACTGTAAGTAATGCTATGACGAACACAGGGGAAAAGAGGGCATTTTTGTATTGTTTTTGTGTTCCTAGAGTATATTCCTAGAAGTGGTATTTCTGGATTATCATAAGGAACTTCAATTTCCAGCTCTTTGAGAAAAATCCATAGTTTTCCAGGAATGCTGGACTAGATGGCTTTTCCACCAGCAGCGAATGAGTCTCATCTACATCATCAACTATTTGATTAGCATCTCTCTGAGGATTAGTGTTGTGGAACACTATTTCATGTGTCTTTTGTCATCTGTATTTCTTCTTTGAGGAAATGTCTGTTCATTTCTTCTCTTGACTTTTTGATTTTTTTTTTCTTCTTCAGTCTGCCAGTACCTTTTATATCTTAGATGCTGACGCATTATTAGATAGGTACTGGGTGACTTGTTTCTCCCATTCATGTGTAGCCTTGTATCCTTTAGTCATCATTTCATGTAAGTGAAGAAGTATCTCAGTTTTCTATAATCCCATTTGTTTTATCTCTGCTTCCACATGCTTGGACAGTGGTATTTCCTCCTTGAAGATGCCTTTAGTCTCAATGTCATGGAGTGTTTTGTCTAAGTTTTCCTCTATGTATTTTATAGCTTCAGGTCAGATTTGACTTTTGTGTATGATTTTAATGAGAGGCCTGAGTTCACATTTTCCCCCATGTAATTGACCAGTTTTCCCCAACACAACTAATTCAAGAGGCATTCCTTGTTCCATTTTGTATTTCTTGACCCTTTATCAAATATTAATTCATTGTATACCTGGAGGTCTATTCCATTGATCTGAGAATCTGTGTTTGTTTCAATACCATTCTGTTTCAATGACTATTGCTTTATAATGCAACTTAAAGTTGTGGAAAGGGATGCCCCCCCCCCTTTTATTTCCCCATGGATTGTTTTAGCTATTTGTGAGCATTTTTTTGTTCCAAATAAATTTCAGGAATGTTTGACCCACTTCTTTGAAAAATATTATAGGCATCCTCAGAGGTATTGCATTAAATCTGAAGAATACTTCGTTAAGTATTGTGATTTTAGTGATGTTAATCCTCTGATCTATGAGCAGGGTATGTTTCCATTTTCTTGTGTCCTCTTTGATATTTTGAAGCAATATTTTGTAGTTTTCTTTGTAGAAGTCTTTCACCTCTTTAGTTGATTCCAAAGTACTTGCATTTCTGAGGCAAAATTGTGAATGGGATTTTTTTAAATGTCTCTTCTCTTTAATTATTTGTATATAAAAACGCCATGGATTGTTGTGTGCTACTTTTGTAACCTGCCACCATACTAAACAAATCTGTTGTTTCCATAAGTATTTTTGGTAGAGTTGATAGGATTTTCTAAATATAATATCATGTTATCTTCGAGCAGTGAGAGCTTGACTTCTTCCTTTCCTATCTGGATGATCTTGGTATCTTTTTCTTGTCTGATTGCTTTGAAAAGTACTGCCAGTATTATGTTGAATAGAAGTGCCAAGAAGGAGCAACTTTGTCATGTGACAGCTCTTAGAGAAAAGGCGTTTAGTGTTTTCCTATTGAGTATTTGTCATGGGTTTAGAGTAAATGACCTTGACTATATATATCAAGAAAAGTGCCTTTCATTCCCATTTTGCTGAGACTTTTTTTTAAAATCATGAATGGGTGCTGGACCTTGTCAAATGCTTTATCTGCATCTATTGATATGAGCATATGGTTTTTATTTTTTCAATTTAAAGATATCATGTATTACATTGATTGACTTGTGCGTGCCAATCCATCTTTGCATAATTAGAATGATTCCTACTTGGTCATGGTGTATGACCTTCTTAATGAGCCATTGGATCTTATTTGCTAAAATTTTGTTGAGGATCTTTGTGTTCATCCAGGATACTGGACTCTAGTTCTTGTGTTATTTTTTTTATTATTTTTTATATTTTTTGTGGCATCTCTGTCTGCTGTTGGTATCAGGGTGATGTTAGTCATAGAAACCATTTGGAAGTGTTTCTGTTTCTTCAATTTCCTAGAAGAGCCTGAGAAGGATTAGCAGTAGGTACTCTTTAAAGGTTTGAAAGAATTCACTAAAGAATTCATCTGGCTCTGAGCTTTTGTTTTTGCAAAGTCCTTTGATTGCCATTTCAATTTCTCCAATAATAATAGTTCTGTTTAGATATTTCAGATCATCTTGTACCACATATATGTTAAGGTTCAAAAAGTTGTGATGGTGATTTTCCTCCCTCTTTCCCTCCCTCCCTCCCTCCCTCCCTCCCTTCCTTCCTTCCTTCTTTGGTTTTTCGGGCCACACCCATTTGATGCTCAGAGGTACTCCCGGCTAAGTGCTCAGAAATCGCCCCTGGCTTGGGGGGACCATATGTGATGCCAGGGGATGGAACTGCAGTCCTTCCTTGGCTTGTGCTTGCAAGGAAGACACCTTACCTCTAGCGCCATCTTGCCGGCCCCTCTTTTTTATTTAAGCAACATGATCATAGTTGGGTTACAGTCACAAACAGAACACCCCCTTCACCAGGGGGGAGGGGGGAAATCTAACTTTTTAACATGAAATATGCACAGAATAAGCATAAAATTCTGAAAATTGTTCCAAACAACAAAAACAAAAGTACATAAAAACAGAAATAGTAGCATAATCTTAGCTCAAGATATAAACATATAGGGGCCAGAGTGATAATAGAATGGATAAGCTATTTTGCCAGCTGACCTGTGTTTGGTCTCTGGCATCATATATGGTCCCCTTAAGACCTGTAAAAAGTGATCCCTGAATTCAAAGCCAGGAGTAGGCCCTGAGCACTGCCAGGCATGGTCCAAAACTCAAAAAAGGAAAAAAAATATAAAAGTACTATTTTTATATATGAAATTATTGTTAAAAGTGTTAAAAGACTTCTATTACTTTTTATTAATATACTATTAAAGAATAAAAATTTAAATACTATAATCCCCAAACAGATTACCTAAATACTATGTATACAATCAAGTAAATTTTAGATGCTGGTTTTTCTCTTACCTTGATAGGTGATATATGAAAGTATTCATAGAAACCAACTTGTGATGAATCTACAAATGAAACTGTTTTACAGTCATCCTGGAAAGACTGCATATCTTTCTGAAAATTTTCAATCTACAAACAAACATTAAATATAATAAACTTAAGGAACCTATCAACATGAGATCATCATTCACAGACTGCATGACAATCTTATGATCCAACAACACTCATGACTGGAAAGTTGTGTTCCTGGAATTGCCATCCAAATCCTGAATACTTTCTTAGGAATTTTTGTTGTGGCTACTGTTGTTTTTAGGTTTTGGGGGTCAAAACTGATAATAGCTTCACTGTGGATTCAATTTTGATTTAAATTTTTTATTGTTGCAATGTTCTTTTTAACCATACTATGAGTTGCTAGATCTCCGGATCCTGACCAAAGGATGGTGGGAGGGTGATTAGAGTGGAAAAGTAAAGTAATCGGCCTGGAAAAAGAATTTGACAGTTGGGAGTAGTCCAGGTGTAAGAGAGAGTTCTGTCTAAATATATTCCATAGTTAACATTTTCCTTAAGATCAACATCAAAGAGCTTAACATTGTATGCAACTGACTCAGGTTTTACCCTAATAGCACATATGCATGAGCCCTACCAGGAGTGGTCCCTAAGCACAGAGTCAGGAATAAGCCCATCAGGTTTGGTTCCAAAACTCTAACAAAATCCAGTCAGGTATTGGGTGAATAAATAAGTTAACATTAATGAGAAAAGCTGACCAGGATACACAGTTTTGACTGAAGATTATCTAAAATGCCCAATTTCCAATTATATTAAATTATATTATATATATTATATTATTCATTGAAATGAAATGAGAAAAAAGCTGTATAAATTGCCTATGAGTGACAAAAGACTTCGAGATTACCAATATAAGTTATAAAGAACTAAAATTCATTCAAAAACTCTATAGTAGATTTAAACTGAAGAAGTTAAGATGTACGACTAGTCTTCCCCTATTACTTGCCTAAAATCTTTCTTCATACTTGCTAAAGTTACCTTAAGAAGGTCCTTTTATACAAGAAAATCGTGTGCTGGCACAGATGCAGGGAGAAAGGGACTCTCATTCATTGCAGATGGGAATGTAGACTGGTCACACTTTTTGGGAACACAATATTGCTCAAAAAACTAGAAATATGGATATTCCTCAAAGACTATAATTTCCATATGATCTAGCAATACCATTCCTAAGTATACATCCTAGGAAGCCCAAATCACCATGCAGAAAAGTCCTCTGCATGTTCACTGCATGTTCATGCAGCACTATTTACAATAGCCAGAATCTAGAAACATCCCAAATGCCCAAGAACTGATGAGTGGCTAAAGAAACTGTGGTACATCTTTACAATGGAATGCTGTGTGACTATTAGGAAAAATGAAGTCATGAAATTTGCCTATACATGGATGGAAATGGAGATTATTATGCTGAGTGAAATGAATGAAAGAGTATAGGCATAGAACAATTTCACTTATTTATCACATATAAAAATAGTATGGTAATAAAATCCATAGATAACCGAGATGATGGCCAGGAGGACCAGTCCGTGTCAGAAAGCATTTAACAAGGAATCAGGAGTGCAGTTAGGTAGAGAAAGGTTCACTAGGTAGTGATAGTTGAAGATGATCTCTCTAGCCAAGAACTGGATGCTGAAAGTGTATGATTCCCCCATCAATAACAATAGTGCAAATCACAGTGCCAAAAAAAGTGAGAGATAGCAAAAGAGAAGAGAGATAAAATGTCTACCCAGAGGCAGGTAGGGGGGGATATAGCAGGGAAGAAGGAAACTAGGAATATTGGTGGTGGCATTAGTGAAGGGTGTTGTACATTGTATGAATGAAATGCAATCATGAAAAATTTTGTAACAATGGTGCTTAGATAAAATAATCATTTAAAAATAATATATATGATTTTTTTATGATGCCTTGCTTCAGGTTTCTATAGTCTGAAAATGTGATTTCTACTTAATTAGTTGTGTATCTCAGCATAAATGTTCTCAAAGTTAGGGGCTGGAGAGAAAGCACGGCAGTAGGGCATTTGCTTTGCATGTGGCTGATCCAGGACAGACTCTGGTTCAATCCCCTGGCATCCCATATGGTCCTTCAAGCCAGGAGCGATTTCTGAGTGCATAGCCAGGAGTAACACCTGAGTGTCACCGGGTATGACCCAAAACAAACAAACAAAAATAAAAAAAAAAAACTTTTCAAAGTTAGCTATAACAGTGGCCAATGCAGTAATATGGCACATGCACAAACTAAACCCTTTTCAATCTGGCACCACGCAGCCCCAGCATGTCTGGGATGTAGCCCAAAATGTCCTGGCTACAAAGAAAGTATCGTGTCTTGGGGCTCCAACACTTACATATTTTCAAAAATTTATATTAATCTCTTTTTGTAATATAGCTCTTTCCTTAATTCTTCCTTCACAATGTTATATATTGTCTTACCTCTATTTTTTCAGGTGTTTCTTTCTGTGTAATTAGTTCTGCCAGAGCATATATAAATCCTAGGTCTAGTCTGAGATCCATTTCCTGGATCAGTACTTTAAAATACCTGTATTACAAAGCAGAGAACATTTGAAAACCATGAATTAATAATTGTACTAGGAAATGATCAAGAGGGCTGGACAGTTCAAAGGCTGAAGAGTGCCTCTCACTGCTGTTCTGCACTAGGGTGCCCCCTTGCCAAAAAAGGAAAAAAAGAAAAAGCTTAAATAAATAAAAATCCATCATGGAAACATTATAACTTCAAACTCTAAATTCTTATAGAGAAGAAACATTTAATCAAAAATAAAATGAACAACAAAAACTATACTATATAAAATGTATTCACTTAAGTATAAAAGTCAACAAAAATTAAGTTAAAGAAGCCAATATGTGTTTAAAAGTAACATTTGCATTTTACATTAGGAAAAGGAAAAAGTATGATATCCATATTATAAATATTCATAATAGTCACATTCATTATTATATAATATTTTATTCAAGGGAATAAAAACATTTATGTTGTTGATAAGGTTGAGAAAACAGATAAGTGACATAGATGGAGGTTTATGTCAACATCCTATGCAATTGAATTTGAAACAATTTATTCTCTTTCTTCCAAAATAATTATAAGTAACTAATGTTAGAATGAAATATTAACACTCATGACTATTTCATTCAGAGCTCCAAGAGCCTCATTAGACTCTCCCAAATTAGTAAAAAGAAAAAAAAGAAAGAAAGAAAAAAATGTTTTACCGCTTTGACTGTAGTTTAACATGGTAAAGCAGAGAGAACCACTGATAGCTCACATTTGAATGTTGGCTTAACACAATTCAGTGCCAGCATCAACGTGTTAATATTTTACACTTCAATCTTGACTCGATAAATTTTTAACGTTTTAAAAATCTTTAATCTTAATGCTCAGGAATTGCTACCAGTGTTACTTAGCTAACCACGTAGGGCCATTCATTTAGGTATGGGTTGCAGGGTGCCACCAGGGCCATAAATGGGAGTGGAGTGGGGGGAGTGGAGTGCTATGCAAGAAAGAAGTCTTGAGTATGCAGTCATGTGGTACTCTAGGTTACCTTCCTTGTCATAAAATTAACATTTAAAAGAAAACAGTTGATTCTTATTTAAATCGAAACAGCAAATGAATACACAATATTTGTACTAAAACACTTACTTAATGAGCGTTATATGGGAATGACCTGCAGACTTCATGACGATACTGACATCAATGAAAGGCTTTGGGGCTGAAAAGGTTAGAGTATATGATCAATTCCATGATGCTCTAGTAAAACATAAACATTTTATTTATATGATCAAATCCATGATGCTCTACTAAAGATAAACATTTTCTTACAATCTTATACATATCACAATTAACTTAACACTAAATTAGAAACTAACTGAATCACAACGATCAATTATAATAGCTATTTAAAAGATCAATTACAATCTTATTTTTATGACTTCATGATTTAAAAAACTACCAGTATTCACTCTAAAGATGACTAATATTTAAATTAATGATCTTTAAACACACATTACAATCATCAAATAAATTGAAAAGAGGCCTTTGCTTTTGACAAGGTAGAGGGGTTCAGGCAAGTAGAGTGTAAAAACAGCTTCAAAGCAGATTATGGATATCCAATTAGATCAGTGGTTTTCATCAGTCTATGAACTGGGGCCAGTCCACAGAAATTTCAGTTGGTTCTCATAAAAGTCATAATTTTTAACATACATTACTTTGAGCTTATAGAGTATAATTATTTAAATACTGATATAAAGTATTTAGATTATATTATATAAATTATATTATGTTATATAATATATATTCTATTATTTATGTGTTTTCATTTCTGTCTGAGCTATCCTTGAAACATTTATCCTATTTTCACTAGTCCATAAGTACAGAGTGATAGAAAACAAATGCCTCAGGTAACTATAGCATATGATGGAGAAGGAGAGAAAGGAAGAGGAAAAGTAAGGGAAAAGCAATGATGGCAAAACCTGAAAAAAGGTATGAGGGATAGCAAGGGGAAAGAAAAGAAAGACTGAAAGGGCTTATCAGAAGTCTCATCTGGAGAATACAGGTGTTTCCATAGTAAGAAAAACTTTTAATTGAATTTCGTTACAATTTGCTCAAAGATTCAAGAGTGGTTTTGGGGGAATGGGGAAGGGAGGAGTCTTCCAAAGATATTTGGCCCAACTCAATGCCAGTGCAGCTCAGCGACAGAGTCAGAAGTTAGGGTAGAGGTTAGACCTATGACGCCAGGGTCTACCAGGACACCAAGTTGTACCTGGATAGCTATCAGGTGCCAGGTCCAAAAGGGATCAGATATATGTAAGGCACATGTGCTGATCCCATCTCCCAGCCTTTAGGGCCTTTTAAATTAAAAAAAAATTTTTTGGGGTGTCACACCTGGCAGTGCTCAGGGGTTACTCCTGTCTCTATGCTCAGAAATCGGTCCTGGCAGGCTCGGGGACCATATGGGATGCCAGAATTTGAACCACCGACCTTCTGCATGAAAGGCAAATGCCTTACCTCCATGCTATCTCTCTGACCCCTAAGTTTTTAAATTTTACTTTATTTAGATATTATGGTTTTACAATACTGTTAGTGGTAGGGTTTCTTGAATAATTATAGCACCACACCTTACACTATTTCTGTCTTTACTTTTTTAAATCTATAGTTTTTACTTTGATCATTGTGGGTTCACAGTAATATTTTAGGTACATATTAACATTGAATCAGGAGAATTCCCATCACCAAATTTGTCCTCCCTTCATCTCTGTTCCCATCTTACATCCCATATCCCCCACCCTCAACCCCCAGGCTGCTAGAATGAGTGGTCCCCTCTGAGTCTAGCTTACTACTTAGTGATCATACAACTGTTTGGTCTTGGTACCCTCCATTATTTCTCCCTCTATTTGAGAGGTGGAACTAGATAGTTCAAGAAGAAAAAGAAGAAAAGTTTTGGTTAAAGAAAAGCAATAAAATGGGGTAAAAATCAAAAAAGCCGAAAATGGGCGGAGTCCTTCTAGAGCAGGGGTCCTCAAACTTTTTAAACAGGGGCCCAGTTCACTGTCCCTCAGACCACTGGAGGGCCAGATTATAGTAAAAACAAAAATTACGGGGCTGGGCAATGGCGCTGGAGGTAAGGTGCCTGCCTTGCCTGCGCTAGCCTAGGACAGACTACGGTTCGATGCCCCGGTTTCCCATATGATCCCCCAAGCCAGGAGTGATTTCTGAGCGCATAGCCAGGAGTAACCCATGAGCGTCACCGGGTGTGGCCCAAAAACCAAAAAAAAAAAATTACGAACAAATTCCTATGCACACTGCATACATCTTATTTTGATGTGAAGAAACAAAATGGGAACAAATACAATATGTGGCCCGTGGGCTGTAGTTTGAGGACCACTATTTTTTTTTTAATTTTTTTTTATTATGAGAACAGAGATGCAAAGAAAGAGGAAAGGGTAAAGTTACAGTGGAAGGACAATCACGCATAAACAGAATTCTCAGTTGTCCCATCGATGATATCTCAGTCTTGAACTTTCAGCAATGAACAAGAAAAACAAAACAGAGCCCATGTACAATTACTTTGTCCCCCAAATCTCCAGA
>PVKC010034949.1:0-13606 GCA_004027635.1 Crocidura indochinensis
CCAAGAGAAGAGAAGAGAAGAGAGAGAGAGAGAGAGAGAGAGAGAGAGAAAGAGAGAGAGAGAGAGAATTACAGGCCAGTATCCTTAATGCAGAGATCCTCAACAAAATCCTAGCAAATAGAATTCAACAACTCATCAAGAATATTATACACTATGAACAAATAGGATTCATTCCAGAGATGCAAGGATGGTTTACCATGTGCAAGTCAATCAATATAATATACCATATCAATATTAAAAGATAAAACACAAATCATATAAACATGTAGCAAAAACATTTGACAGTATTTTTCATGATAAAAGCTCTCATCAAAATGGGAACTGAAGGAAACTTTCCTCAATATAGTCAAAGCCATTTATCACAACCCCGTAGAAATATGATAAACAATGGGGAAAAACTAAAAGTCTTTCCTCTAAGATCTGGCACAAGACAATGGCTGCCCCATAGCTCAAATTAATGCACACAAATCTGATTTTTCTATTCACAATTAATGAAAGAGAAGAAAGATATATTTAAAAAAATAATTCCATTCAAAATTGTGCCTCAAATAGGCCAAGGCTTCTTTTTTTTTCTGTTTTCTTCATATTTTGCTGGGTCTATGCAAACAATGGCGATTGCCACTCTCACACCATTACTACTGTATTTTTTTTTTAACACGTATCCTTTAACAAAAAAAGAAAACTAAAAACAGCTTACTAAACTTAAACAAAACAAAAAATTGTGCCTCAGGAAAGCAAGTACCTTGGAGACAACTTAAATAAAGAGAGGAAAGACCTATACAAGTAAAATTACACAACACTACTTCATCAAATAAAAGAGGACATTTGAAATGGAGTTGGAGACAGATTTGTTGCTCATGGATTGGGAGGAATAATGTCATTAAAGTGGACATATTTCCAAAAGCAGATCTAATACATGGTATTTAATAAGAATACTTTTGACATTTTTTCAGAAAAGTATATCAATACTCCTAAAATTCATCTAAAAATAAATACCCATGAATAGCTAACGCAATCATTGAGAAAAAGAAGATTGGAAGTATCACATAAACTATACTATAAAGCATTAACCATGAAAACAATATGGTATTGGAATAAAGACAGACCTTCAGATAAATGGAATAGAATAGAATAGAATATTCTGAAATGGAATCACTGGCATATGATGACTTAATTTTTCAACTCACAATTAAAGGGCAATGCAAAAAGCCCTGTCCAGTAAGCAGGTCATTGTTATTATTTAATTCTTCTCAGTGTTAAGAGAAGACTCTTTTGAGTAGATCGATGTCAGAAAAGCAGTAGGGTTTTCCCTAGTAGAGGACTGCTTCCAGGTGAGGTTATAGACAACTTTGGATGTTTCATAGATGGTTTCCCTGGTTCAGGGGTGAATGGAGAATACTCAATGATGACTTAATTTTTAATAAAGAGGCTAGAAATACAAAGTGGAGCAAGGAAAGCCTTTCAACAAGTGGTGCTGGGAAAACTGGTAGACTATATTTAAAAAAGTGCATTCTGACTTCTATTTATGCCATACCTCTATGACATTGAAAATAAAGGCATCTTCAAGAAGAAACACTAGTGGCCAAGTGAGTAGAAGCAAAGATAAACAAATGAAACTACATTAAATTGAGAAGCTTCTGCATTTCAGTGAAAATAGTGAGTGGGATACAAAGACTACACACAGAACGGGATGGGTCATCCAATACCCATCTGACAAGGGGGTTAAATATCAAAGATACACAAGGCATTAGTAGAATATAACAAGAAAAACCATATCTAACTCTATCCAAATATGGGGAGAAATACAGATAGACAAAAGGCATATGAAAAAATGTTCCATGTCACTAATCAGGAAGATGCAAATCAAAACAATGAGATATCATCTCACACCACAGAGATTAGCAGAAATCACACACACACACACACACACACACACACACATAACAACAACAACAACAACAACAACAACCAGTGTTGGCATGGATAAGGAATGGGAGGAAGGGACTCTCATTTACTGTCTGTGGGAATTTAAATTGGTCCTTTTGGAAAAACAATATGAATATTTCACACAAACTAGAAATTGAGCTTCATATGATTCAGCAATTCTACTCCAAGGGATTTAGCCTAGGAACACAAAACCAGAATACAGAAAAGCTCCTTGCATTCCTATATTCATTGCAGCACTATTTACAATAGCCAGAATCTGGAAACAATTAAAAAGAACAGAGGAGTGAATAAATAAACTATAGTACATCTACATAATTGAATGTTATGCAGCTGTTAGTTAAAATGAAGTAATGAATTTTGCTTATACATGGATGGATAAGGATAAGGAGAGTATTATTCTAAATGAAATGCAATCAGATGGAGAGGTACAGACACAAAAACTCTTACTCATTTGTCGAATATAAGAAAATAAAAGGATGGTTAATCCCTGAACCACAGAGCAAGGAGCTACACAACAGCAGCTGGCTATTAAAATTTTAAATTTTAAAAATGCATTGTTTTATGCTACTTCGAACAAATTACTTAATTTCTGAACCTATTTTTCCGTATCTGTAAAGTTGTGATAATTATACTGGTTTCCAGAATTATTTTAATAAAAATGTTTGTGATGCAGTAATATAAATAATAGCACATAATAGCTTCAGTTAATAAAAATAAAGATTATGTGAATATTTTTCATTTCCAAAATTTCTGTTTTTTTTTCTTGCAGCCAATAATGAGTGTGAAAAATGACCATGATATGAAGCTTACCACAAAGAGTGGTGAGTGGAGTTAGAGAAATAACAACACTAACAACTATCATGACAATGTTAGTAAGTTAGAGAAGTAGTACACCTGTTTCGAATACTGGCATGAGGTAGGGGAGGAATAAAATGGGGGCATTGATGGTGGGAAGGTTGTATTGGTGAAGGGGGGTGTTTATTCTTTATAACTGAAACCCAACTACAAACACATTTGTAATCATGGTACTTAAATAAAGAAACAAAAACAAACAAACCTTGCTACTCTTTTTTTTCTTTTAATTTTATTTATATTTATAGCTTCTAGATAGGGGCTCCCACCCTTTTTACAGAACCATAGAACATGAATTATCTTGTTCTGCCTCATATTTTTATGTCTTCCTACAAATTGAAAAAAGAAAAAAAAGTGGATGAGATCCAGGGGCCAACCAATCTCAGGAGCATTGACTGGAAATAAAAAATGGTCAGACCTAAAAGCCCAAACTAAAGTCAATGACAACAGAATCAAGAGACCCAAACTACAACAAGCTATACACAAAAGGGATGTTACACTAGCAGTCTAGGCTGCTAAGGCTGGAGATATGGGATGCATCCTGAGAACTACGGTGGAGAGAGGTCAACATTGGTGGTGGGAATGGCCCTAATTCAATGTCACTATGTGCCTGAAATATAACTTTGAAAGACCTGTAATTCACATTGGTCTCAATAAAAATAAAATTAAAAAAACACAGCACATTTAAAAAAATACCATGGTTACAAATTGTTCGTGTTTAGATTTCAGAATTACAATGAACACCACCCTCTGCTGGTGATTTCCCACCAAAAATGTCTCAGTTTCCCCCTCCACAGTCTCTCTTGCCTGCTCTCTTTCACACACTCTCTCTCACACACATATTCTCTCTCACACATATTCTCTCTCTCTCTCTCTCTCTCTCTCTCTCTCTCTCTGTGTCTCATAGTCTGATAGTGTAGTTTGCACTATTGTTAATGACATGATACCATGCCTATCACTTTATCTTTAGTCAGTATAATCAGTTCCAATTTTCATCCTTAGTGGTCCCTTCTCTTAGCCTCACTGCATTGCTCCACTGCTTATACCACACTTCCTACCATGGATTGGTCCTCCAGGCCCTCATCTCTATTGTCTCTGGATACTATTACCATACAATCTTTTTAAAATTATATTAGAAACACACACAGACATCCACACTGAATATTTCACCATGCCTTTATTTATACTTAATCTTTGACATGAAAAGCCATCTAGGAACCAAGAGTGCTTGACATCTGAGTTATGATACTCACAGAAGCCAAGTGCTCATTCTTGCTACTCACTATATGATAGAAATAACAACATCAATTCCACTGAAGAGATTGTTAGCAATAAAGGAGTTCTGTCAAACCCCAGATCTACTAAGTCTGAGTGAACTTGGCTAAGCCCCTGTGTGAATCCAATTTTGTGTTCACACTCAATTTCAGATGCATGATCAATTTTATCCTGTACGCTGTGACTTTGTCTTCTTGGGCACAACTGGTTAGATCAGAAACAAATCCCTAAGTAAAAAATATATATCCTTGGGGCTGGCACAGTGGCACTAGAGGTAAGGCATCTGCCTTGCAAGTGCTAGCCTAGAACGGACCATGGTTTGATCCCCTGGCGTCTATATGGTCCCCCAAGCCAGGAGCAATTTCTGAGTGCTTAATCAGGAGTAACTCCGGAGCGTCAAAGGTGTGTTCCCTCCAAATATATATATATATATATATATATTTGTATAGATATATATGTATATACATATCTATCTATATATATGTATATCCTGTGGCTGAGAAATAGTCCTTAAGTTGTCTGGCATGAATTTTTGGCAGCAGGGTTCTCATTATTGAATAGAAATGAAGTGAGACATATTCTATCTCCTGGGAAGTAAAATGAGGATATACATACACTGTACCTTTACTGTGGAGGCAAGGTAGAGAAAAAGTTCAATGACTATAGTGCAAGTAGTTAGAGAGAGAAACAACACTCCTAGTAACTCAAGAGAGTATTCAGGGGATCAGTTAATATCCTTTTCTTCATTAGCCTGCCAGGGTGGCTGCTGGGACTACTTTCCTGTCCTTTTTACTTCCTGCAGAGACTATGATACATTAACTGAGGTAGCTTAAGAGAGAACACATTTCTTCAACAATAGTTGAAAAAAAGTGCATTGGAGGAAGTCCAATGAACACTGCCACATCAAACACTACATGCTTCAAGCTATCTTGTCCATTCCTTCCAAAGAGTTTCAGTATCTAATATGTGGTTATCAAATTTCCCCTCCCATCCTACAAGCTCACTGATGGCACCAGCTGTGTCTTCATCCTGTATATCCTGACTTAATTAAGTAACATAACTTCTGTCATATGATAGGCATTTAGTAAGTTATTTGTCAAATGAATCTGTACAAAGAAAATATCATACATTGGTCGACAGTAGATTGAATTTAAATAAAAGCTGTGGCTGAGACTGCATTTAATGATTCTTAAAGCATTAGCTCAATATATTTACCTAAATCAGTATATTTCATCCATAATGTCATAATGTGAAAACTCTACGATACAAGTGCAGAATCTCACTTGTTTAGAGAATAAAGTTTGGAATCTCTGTTAACTGGGCCCACAATACATAAATCCATTTTGACTTTTGATTCACTGTGGTGTTTGGCCCCCCGCCCCCACCCTCCCAAGTTCTGGTCTATCATGACACTCAGATGACAAGTTAAAGCAATCTACCTACACTATGAAAATAGCATTTTAACAGGTGACATGCTAAATAATGATATAAGACAGAGTTTGAACAATCCCAAACCAACAAGTAATTTCTGGCCTAAATATATACACTTCTATTTATCCTTTCAGAACTTTGGAGTAAATTATATGCACAACTTTTCTTTTTGTGTGTATATGTGTATGTATGTTAGATCCCTCCTGAGTGTTGCCAAGGGCAGTCCTGAACAACCCCCCCCATTACGTGTGGCCTTGAGCCAACCACCAGAGTGGCCATGCACTGCAGGGCACAAGCAGCACAATATCCTCTAGACCTTGTACTGAAACTGAAAATTATTATTAGGAGGGACGCCCCCAACAAACACATACAAAAGAACTTAAGGTGGTTTTCAAGAAGACAAAGACTGCAGAATGTACAAGATGTTGCAGAGAAGAAAAAGTAGTTTTTGCTACCTGGATTCCAATACAGTCTATTCTAATTCCAATACTTTCATGCTTATGTGTAAGAACAAATCCTTTAGCCAGTGTGGCAGGGAAGGAAATAGTCCACATGAGTAATATGTCTTAATTTTATCCTTTGATTCTCATTCTCTAAGATTTCATTCACCCCCTACTTGAGACTTTCTTCCCATGCTCAGTGCCAGTGACCATGAGCTTCATAAGGCTTCATTCCCTTAAACACAGCCCAAATGTGGCCAAGTGACCCTTTCCTTAGTTTTTCACAGCAAGACTGAAACTAAACTGGAAAAAAAAGAGTATTTTTCCCTAAAGATTACAAAGCAAATGGGAACCAAAATGCGGATACAAATGACAGGTGAGGGGCCGCAGAGATAACATGGAGGTAAGTCATTTGCCTTGCATGCAGAAGGTTGATGGTTTTAATTCCGGCATCCCATATGGTCCCCTGAGCCTGCCAGGTGTGACCCAAACAAACAAAAACAAACAAATGACAGATGAAAACATTGAGAATATGCTTATTCATATACATTCCTTGTTCATAGTGGCTTCTTGAAACAAACAAAAAAACCCAACAACATCCATTTCTGTATTAGCCTTTGTTTCCAAACAGGAATTGTTTATATAGGAGAGTTGGTTGTAATTTAGGAATAAGAGTTCTGGGGCTGGAAAGATAGCATAGTGGTAGGGTGTTTGCCTTGCAAAACACTGAGCCAGGATGGACCTTGGTTAGATTCCCGGAATCCCATATGGTCCCCAGAGCCTGCCAGTAGCAGAGCCAGGAGGAATTCCTGAGCACCGATGGTTGGAAAAAAAAAAAAAAAAGGAATGAAGGTCTTGTTTCTTCAAGAGACCTCAATTTTAAATTAATCCATCTTGTTCATAACACTAAGAAACAATTGTATACATTTTATAATTATTCCCCTAAGTCCATATATGAAGCAGGTACAGAGAGCTAAGTTTATTTCTTTGGTTTGCTTTTTTTTTTTTTTTTTTTGAGGGGCCACACTTGGTGGCAATCAGGGGTTAACTCCTGATTCTGCATTTAGAAATTACTCGTGGCAGGCTTGGGGACCATATGGGATGCTGATAGAACACAGGTCAGCTGTATGCATGGCAAATGCCCTACTCACTGTGCTAACACTCCAGTCACTGAGTCTATTTCTTGCATGAAAATTTCTTCATACATGAAAATAAAAAGGCAACAGAAAATTCTACCCTGATATGTGAGTCCAGATTCATTAGACAGAGTGGTATGGCATCATCCATTTTCCAATAGACTCAACACAGTAAAATGTCAGAGGAACTCACACCAAATCATTTAACTACATAGATATAAGTAAGGTAATGAGAATGCCCCAGGTGAAAATATAAATGTCTGTTAGTCTAAAGGTAACAATATTTTGTTTTAAAGGGAAGGATCTGATTCTGTGAGTAATGAGTTATTTAACAATGAAGCAATCAATCAGTATCTGAATGACATGTTGTAGAGACAATGAAGGCTTACATGGAGAACTACCTTAGATTTGCCTACGTATCTGAACAGGTAGACGTGGAAAGGTAGCAACACAGAATATGAGTGGTGAGAGGTACACAGCAGTAATTTCATCCTACAATCTTCTAATGAGTACTGACTTGGACTACTTCTAGTCACTAATGAAATCACCTACTTCTAGCAGGCAATTAGTGAGAAATAATTTTTCACTTGTTTCGCTTATTTTTCCTTTGTTTTTTTTTCTTTTTCCTTTTATTTATTTATTTATTTATTTGGATTTTTGGGTCACACCTGGTGATGCTCAGGGGTTACTCCTGTCTATGTGCTCAGAAATCAGTCCCATCTTGCGAAACCGAACCACAGTCTGTCCTGGGTCAGCCGCATGCATGGCAAACACTCTATCATTGCATCATCCCTCTGGTCCCTTCCTTTTATTTTTTTAAGGGGACTACACCCCACAGATTTTAAATTCGGGTCAGCCACTTAGAAGGCAAGTTCTTTACCTGCTGTACCATCTTCCCAGTCCCCCTATTTGTTTTTTATGCCAAGGAAACAAAGAATGATATAATGAAGGAATAGCCAGCTTCTATCTCATTCAAGGTTAATTTATGATAAATACTTAAATACTGATGAGTATTTGTTGATATTCAATAGTTATTTATTGAATATTTATAATTTATTGTTCTTTCAAGATTCAGACATAGGCTAAAATAACAATGTATCCTAAAATTTTACTTTCATAGTAGGAAGTTCAAGCTAAGTAAAGACTCCACATGTTATCGCTGCTTTATGTATCAAGGCAACACATAGGGTATTGTAGTAAAGTACTTCATTATTAACTGTTAGAAGCTAATATTTAGTAATAAAATTTAGTTGGTCCATTTCATAGCTGACTGTACAAATCTTTTCAAAGGTAACATATAAGCACAGCCTTTGTTTAGGATGGCTTTTCAAAACTGGCTAGTCAACTTCTTAACTATCTCACAAATCTATGCCGGCAACAATCACTTAAGACACTACACTTGTTTTCTAACAACTCCTGACATCAATGATTGATGTCACCAATTGAATTGATGCCAAAAGAAATGAATGCATCTCATCAGCTAAACTGATTTTGCAGTGATGATGTATCAACTAAATCTCAATTTGTAAACATCATCCAATGGAAAATAGATCAGAGCACCATGCTAACTAAACTTTCACAGTAAAACCCTAGGCACATTCAAGGAGAGCAAAATATTTTCACAATCATCTCTACTAGAGGGTGCTTATGCACATCATTTTTAATTTGCTATTTAATGAAAATATTAGAACAGATAAGAGCAATGGCTGGGATGTAAATAAACCAAAGACTACTGTAACCCCAAAACCAGAAATCATGGGAAATCACTGCTATCCCCAGGACCAAAAAAGCAATGAAGAAAAGAAGGTGGAAACTAGGAAAGATGGGAGATGGAGGAAGAACCTCAGTAATGAAGGTACCCAGAGTTATGCACTAAACCAGGGTTGGAAGAAGGGAGCAAATGCTACTGTTCTCACTTCCCACCCTCTAGTCTTGTGAAAATGCCAACTTGGATGAACTCAAACAGATGTCAAGATGGCAAAGAAGTCTGAAGAAGCAAGCAGTGCAGAGAGAAAATTTTCTGTGCTAACAAAAGGGTTCGAAAGACATCACATATAATCTCCTTAGCTCACCAAAAGTGATACATGAACACAGCATTGAGAAGGGGAAATTTACTAATTCCTGAATTCCAGTTTTTCCCTAATGTCATTTTATAGATTGATTACAATTGAGAAGGGACTAGGGTTTACACCCATACTTGGGATATTAATAATAAAATCTACACACTGGGATTGCTTTTGGCAGTATTTGGAAGATTACATAGTACAGGAGATAGGACCCTGGTCTTCTGAAGGAATGGTCAGTAAGTGTCCTAGTCCACTGAGCTAGCCAGCCCAAGATATCTGTGTGTGAAATTTACAAGTTTTATTTAAAGGAGGGAGGTGAAAGAGAGGAAAGGGAGATGAGAGAGAGGGAGAGAAAGAATATGAGAGTGATTTTATTAGAATGAAAAAAGCAGTAACGGACAATGAGCCTTAAAACTTTTTGTTTTTGTTTTTGTTTTTTGGGTCACACCTGGTGACACTCAGGAGTAACTCCTGGGTATGTGCTCAGAAATCACTCCTGGCTTGGAGACATGGGACAAGGGAGGATGGAACTTCGGTCCGTCCTAGGCTAGCATGCGCAAGGCAGACACTTTACCACTTGTGCCACAGCTCCTGCCCAAAGCCTTAAAATTTTTTTTACCACCTTAAGAAAGAAATATTCTGGGGCCGGGAAGTGGCGCTGGAGGTAAGGTGCCTGCCTTACCGTGCTAGCCTTGGACGGACCGCAGTTCAATCCCCCGTGCCCCATATGGTCCCCCAGGCTAGGGGTGACTTCTGAACACATAGCCAGGAGTAACCCTTGAGCGTCACTGGGTGTGGCCCAAAAACCAAAAAAAAAAAAGAAAGGAAGAAATATTCTGTGTAGTTTTGTAAAATGAGGTTTCTACTGAGAAAGCTCATAGGACAGAAAAGAAGATACACTATAAAAAATTTAGGTAAGTATATAAAGGGAATTTCCCAGGGTAATTTCTTTGATTTTTTTCACTTTGTGCTGAATTCCTATCACATATCAAGTTGCTTAATGGCTGAAGGAAGATGGGACCAAACAGACAACAGTGAACAGGCTGACTGTCTTACAAAGACACATTCAATCCCCAGCAACCCATATAGTTCCTTGAGCCCTGATCATCGTGGTGGGTGTAGACACATACACACCAAAAAAATTGTGGGAAAAGTGCAGGAACTTGTAATAACTTAGTAATGGGGACAAACATAAAGAATATTATATTTAACATGCTTTTCCCTGTCTTGATTAATGTATATGCTTCAACTAGCTACAAATTAATATAAAGATCACTTCTTTGTATTCGGTTTTGTTTACTTAGAGTGGAAGGGAATTGGCGATATACCTTGTGGTGCTGGGGAAAATGAACTGGGTCAACCACATGAAGGCAAGTGCTGTAACCCTGTTGCACCTAACTGGTCTCTCTAAGTTTCCTTCTTATTCTAAATGAGCAATATTTGGAGAGATGGTAAAGGGATTAAGTTGCAAGCCATGGTTATGACTGAGCCTGGGTCAATCTCCCATAATACATAGGACCACAAACACAGAGTCAGGAATTTCAGAGCACCACTACATGTGGCCAAGTCCTCTTAATCCCCGAAACCACACCCCTACCCAAAAGAAACCTAGAATTACCTAATACATCCTAAAACTCCTAGGAGTAAAATTACTACATTTAAATTATTTGAAATTTTTTCTTGACTTGTCCTAATTTCCAAAGCACTTGTTTTCATTTTTATAAATTTAGTCCCCCTTGAGGCCAGAGTGGTGACACAAGCAGTAGGGCATCTGCTTTACACATGCTAACCTAGGATGGACCTGGTTTGATCCCCTGGCATCCCATATGGTCCCCCAAGCCAGGGGCAATTTCTGAGCACATAGCCAGAAGTAACCCCTGAGTGTCACCGGGTGTGGCCCCAAAACAAACAAACAAACAAATATATATATATATATATATACATACACACAAATATAAATTTAGTCCCTCAAATATTCACAATTCCCTCAGATCACTTCTGAGTACAGGTTACCCACCCCACCCAGGACCGTTCCTCTGGATTTCACAAGTGGGTTAGTTTTCCATCTTCCAAATCTGTTCCTCTTCATCAAGAAAGTTCATATCATTGTCTATATTACTTACACTCATCTTTTGTTCTCCTTTTCTTCTCTATAACACTTTTCCAATAACTAAGGCTTGCTCACTTATTTTGCCTCAGGTTAAAAATTTTAATAATAAAAACAATTTCTAGAATGTGCTCAATACAGAGTATATCAGATATGGTACCATATGTACTTTGTATGTATGGTCTCATTTAATCTTTACCACTATTATTACTACCCCCCAGTTAAAGATGTGAAAACTATATTCAAGGTTACACAACTATAGGTTATATATGTGGCAGGATGAAAGTTTTAAATCTAGTCTGAAATCAATGACCTTGCTTACTCCTTCATGTTGGCAGATTCACCATTCCAAACAAAGCTTAGTTTTATGTGTTTATATTTAACAAAGCTTTCCCTTCCCCTGTGCTCTAAGTATTTGTCACCTAGACATTATTGTTTACTCACTGATCCATTTATTATTTCCCTCACCCAATATATTTTGAGATCATACTTAACACATACTATAAGCATTCAGCAAGCCTGATCTAGAAACCAGTAGGAAAAAGTGATTAAGTAATCACACAAATACACCACAAAAATCTCAGATGATTATTAATATTACTAAGGAGAAATAAATTCAAACCCAGAAATGGATGTTTCCAAACAACATGCGAGAATTAATGAGTTCACAACTCCACTTTATTTTTCCATTGCCAACTCTCCCTTTCTCCCTCCCGCTACCTCTCTCTCTCCTCCTCCTGCTACCTCTATCTTTCTCCCCCTCCCGCTATCTCTGTCTGTCTGTCTGTCTGTCTGTCTGTCTGTCTGTCTGTCTGTCTGTCTGTCTCTATTTGTCTCTTACAGTGCAGTAGTTCAGGAGCTTGCCTTGCATGTAACCAGCTGGCAATGCATAGATGTTCCAAGCTCCACTGGTGTGCAAAGAGCCAAAAATAACCTGTGAGGCCCAGTGGGTTATACCCAAACCCGCCCACTGACCAATGAAATTTCTAATTGGAAGCTATAATTTGGAGTTGTAGGGACCAGTTGACAAAATATGAATGAAAAAGACCAGACCAAAACCAAGCTAGTCTCAATGTAAACTTTTCAGGAATTCAGGAAAGCACTCTATTTTCTCCAGTATTAATTTAACTGAATCAGAATAAAATTCAAAGCTATCTTTAATTGAATTTATACCCAACGGTAATTGTAAGCCTGGAAGGAAAAAATGGTCCAAAGAATTCTTGTACTACTTGTCATAAATTTTGCTGGCACCTTGTATTTATACAGAATACAATTAGTTAATGAGTGGCATTTACAAAAACATATCCAATGAAACCTCAAAATGTATTCTGATTTCAATATTGTGAGATGATTTCAAAGTATTTCCTACACAAAGTAGTTGGGATATTTCCAAACACTTTTAACCTAGAATGCCAAGTACTTCTAGATTGACAACAGTAGCTATAAGTGAATAAAAGAACAATATCTAGATCAAGATACTGTAGCTCTATGATTCACATAGTATAACACTGAATTATTCATGACAATGGCTTTATTCAATATATAACATCCAGTTTGGACTCTAAACAACATCATTGGGAAATACTAAGTTGCTCAGACATGTCAGATGTTAGCAGTACCCATTTTGTTGTTGTTTTTGATTCTGTTGCCTTGTGACTCAGTATACTGCACTTGAAGACTAAATTCATTACTACTGTATTCAGAATAAACTATACCAATAAGGAACCAAGTTATGCTACTGGAGAAACTAAATTAGAAAAACACAGCACATTTAAAAATAACCACTGGTTTGCAAGAATGAAGACAGTAGTCATAATTTAGGATGCTGCTCAGTAATAATGATGGCCACAGCTGGGTTGCTGGCACATTCGTGTTATTGCTCTTCTAATTCCTAATACCAGACAGGTATGGGCATGTAAATCAGGTGATGCCAATATTAATGCAAGACTTGGAGTCTAATGATCAAAAACACTTTGTCAATGTTGTACTTTGAGGTAAAAAGTATTGTTCTGTAAAGTGTCTGACTTATCTCTACAATATTAAGCAAACAAGAACAGCACCTTTACTGTCATAATTCTCTTCTTCAATGTGAAGAAAATAATCACCCCCTAATTTTTTGGTGCTTTGTTTTCTGGTTAGCTGCTCAATGGCCTATTCATATTGAGATCTTCATCTCACCCACTCCCAAAATCAGTAATATTTGCTCTGGAAAGTTTTTCCAGATTTGAAATCTTGATCCACTCACTCCTATTTTACTTCTTCACCCTACTTACTAGATATTTCCTTGCCATAGGGAAATGTCAGTAGAATGCCCTAGGTTCACCCTGCTGCTGCCTTGCTCCAGATCTCCTC